>JAMKCH010085013.1:0-42103 GCA_023653785.1 Ophioderma brevispina
AAAGGGTTAAGTACATTATGCTAACTATATGATATTATAAATTTACCTAAAATACACATTTTGTAGCATTCCTGTACTGTTGCATTCTGCTAATAAATGTTATACTATAAATGATGGGTCATAAGAATAACACTTCATATAGTAGAATTCCCAAACCCTGTAATATTTTTGTCCCAAGCCACAATCGGTTAGTATATTTGTTACCACAACAATGCTAACATAATATCACAATAGTTTTTAACATTCTTTGCTCAAATAGTCAAGTGATAATGCTCTAGACCCCCCCCAAGCGATATCAATACAAACAAAACGCAAAAAAAAACTATTCGTCACAAATATGTGTCTGTAGTACTGTTGATAGACATGAGACAGGCAGCTCCATTAGGGTAAACAATATATTTATATTTGGAAAAGCGAAACGTATATGTTTTCTCACACTAGGAGGAAAGTGCCTTATCATACTGGGTATATTCCATAACCTACGTGGCGTACGCCGTAAAGATGAAAAAATGCCTGGAAGATTACTTTATTGAAATTGGCCATATGCAAAATTAAAACTGCTTTAAAATGTCTGAAAACGAACAAATTACATGAAGAAAGTGGTGGTATAATTTCATGAGCAAACATGGGAGATGTTGGATATTTTCTCAAAAGTATTGGGACAGTAATTACTCCGGGGGATTTTCACAGGTAGTATGGGTATGGGCCGCCCATAAGACCCTCATTTTCAGGCTCTTTTTCGTTCCAGTGACCCCATTTTAAGAACCATTACAGCTTCCAAAGATTACTACTTTTCATGTCAAAGCCTATTCTACCAATTTTCTTTGAAAAAACTTCCAAAATTAGCTGGAAAGTAAAGGAAATCGCGAGCATATTTTCTGAAATTTTTGGAAAACCTAGTCCAGAGACCCAATTTTTGGGCCTCAAATACGGTCTGGGGCCTCAAAATTTAAATCCGGGCGCGGCGCCATAACCTACCTAAAATAGGTGAGCAGTACCCCTCCCCGAGTCATACTTTTCACGTCCCAAGCCAAATTCTACCAAATTTTCTTCGAAACACCCCAAAGTAGCTAGAAATTGCGGGAATCGTAGTGGCTTATTTTCTTAAATTCAGGAATTTACTCAGTACTCATCAATTTCACCTTTGATTTGCCCACTCTCAGCCGTACCGATTATAGAGCATCTCGTTCTGGGCTTTTGATGTAGTTTGGTGTACAGGCCTTGTCTCAAAAAATCGGGGTCTGTGCTTCAACCAGGGCGACAGCAGAAACAGTCAACATTTCTAAGGTTTGAATCTGAGATAATGAAATTTTATTACGTCCGGGGCAAGTCAAGATTGGTACCAATTGAAAGGTTAAACTTTCAGATTTGCCATAAAATATGTCCACTTACGACAACCTGTTTGAGTGAGAGATGATTAGAAGGAAATAGTTCGAAATATTACTCGTCAACGGTAGCGGTCAAAGGCCAAAGAGAGGGGAAAAAATGGATATAGGAACGAGGGCTGTAAAGTAAATACTCAAACTTCACCCATAATTCCGATTTGACGGGGAAAGTAGCCATCAATTATAGATTTATTGCTACACCTATCTGACGATTTGCGCAGTGGGGACATTTTTGCAGATTAGATACATGTAAATACAAATTCAATGATTCAAACGACAGGGCTGTTTCTCAATATTCTGACGTTCACGCAACGTCATTTAACAGACCCCCCTCTATCCGATAGGGGAAAAATTATGTTCGACGAATTTTCCCCAGTTTTGTAAGTGTTTAGTGAACACAATATAGGATTTTGTGCTTCATATTTTATGACTTGAGAGCTAAGAAAGTGAGTAAGTGTGTAGAATGTAGAATCCGGTATAGGTCGGTTGATTCCTTTGTGGAATTTGTATAATTTACCCTTTAGGGATGCCTTTGTTCTCATTCCCACACCAAAGTTCTTCTTTATTGCGCCCGCCGATGCAATTTGAAAAATCGCCCCCAATGTTATTTCATTTAAACCATACTTCCTTTCATAAAGGTTATGGATTATAGGCATTGATGGTTCTCTATTTTTCTTTAATTTTGTAATCTTATTCTAAAAACCAACGGTTAGATTTCAAAATTTGAAATATGTTTACTAATAGTTTTGCTGGATAATTAGTTTAGCAAAATGCGAATTATAGGTTAAATACCTTCAGGACTTCTTTAAAGAAAGAAATATAGACAATAATAATATCAATTCTTGATACGTCGAGTACATTTGTCAATCAAGTCAATGTGAAAAAATTAGCAAGGTTAACAACCTTGAAAAAAAAAGTGGTTTAGTTTTCACGTTGTCCCATTCAGCGCTATATTTGCATCTTTTCTTGTAAAAAGCCTTACCTTCAGTCGGTGGGTTGATACATTCTTCTTGACGCGGGAATAAATCAGCTTCGAACGCCTCAAGCTGATCAGAAATCTCACCTGACACTCTTGTGTTTCGCGTGTCGTATTAGTAAGTCTTAAGTTTAGGTTATTAGATTCTAGTGGGGATAGGTAGAAGAGCTATTTTAGGGAAAAAATTTACTTTAATATTCATGTTCATCAGATTGGGACATAATAAGACAATATACATCCAAATGAGATCGCTTATGCTATTGAATCATTCATGCAGTCCAATGTTGAATGTTTATTGTTAAGGATTTAAATTTAATCATTTGTATTATTTTGCAGCACTATTTTTTTCCGATTTTGTCTTGTTTGCAGAGATATTTTATATTATATATCACTTGTTGGATATAGAAAATATTTAAAGATTTAAAATTTACTCTTCAATTAGATATTTGACATACAATTAGAAAAAAACAATATCGTAGCAAACAATCTCTAGAAATACTGCCCGGGTCATGTATTAATTTTGGCCAGGAATGTCGCTAAACAAGTTTCGGCGCAAACAGGTGTGTGATGATGAACGAACATCGTTGCTAGAGACCAGAAACTAGGTTAACTCGGAATAGCATCCTTTAGAAGGTGTGGCATGCGACGTCGCCTCCGGGTAAGGAACAATGCATTGTACAGTGGTATGCGTACGCACCTTTATCGCATATGCTTTAAAAAATCGCGCTCAATCAGTATTATGCTCTCGAGTATGTCAGTAGACCAGATACTCCCTGGGTGTTTTGTGACTCATCTATATTCCTTTGCAGAAGTATTTCTCACTATAGAGGAGGAGCACGGACCCAGGTCAAACATCATCATTTACCCCTCACTACAGAAAAGGTTTGACACCTTTGGTAGTTAGTATGGACCCTCCCTATCAACGCTAGGTAGTTAGTACTCTCAAATTGTGGTGTCACTTTTTCAATAGGGGCCAATTTAAGGTTACACAGGGTCAAACTTTTAAAATGCTCATCATGTTCAAATGTATGCCATATTGTCCGTCTAGTCCAAAAAAGTCCGAAAAGGATTCCAAAAATGTATAGTTTGTACCATCTATAACAATTGGTTTTGGGGTTATATGGTAAAAATGGCTAAAATGATAAAAAAAAGAGGTCAATTTCTGTTTGTACAGGGGTCAAAATCAGAAGTTGCTCCCATTTTTGTAAAAAATGAAAGAAGTTGTTCATCTTGCTTAATGTATCAAAATAAGGAATAGTTTGTACCATCTTCAATGTATGGTTATCATGTTATGCGACAAAATAGGTCATAGGGCAACATAATCCGATTGGCGTTGACCTTCTTTGACCCTTATCTCCGTAAGTAAACATTTAACATTATCAAAACTATACTTTTTGGGAGTCCTCTTACCGCAGGCAATAATTTGCAAGTATTTAAAATCTAATCAGATTAGCTTTTAATGTTGACACCTGTACAAACTGAGATTGACCTTTTTTTACCATTTTAGTCATTTTACCCTATAACTCCAAAACCAAAAGTGGCAAACTATACATTTTTTGGAATCGTTATGATGAGATGGACAATATGGCATACATTTCAACGTTTTTGGAGCATTAAAAGTTTGACCCCTGTGTAAACTTAAATTGGCCCCCATTGAAAAAAGTGATACCACAATTTGAGAGTACTAGCCACAGACTAACTACCTAGCATTGATGTAGATGGTCCATACTAACTACCAAAGGTGTTAAACCTTTTCTGTAGTGGGGGTAAACGAATTCCTTAAATAAAGCCCCTATGGTATTCTGCTCCTGCTCTACTGATGCATGTGTATTCTGACTGAGTTAGATTCAAAACACTGCGAAAATGATTTGATGATACCTTTACTTTAGAATCTGACAATTCCCCTTTGTCAACATAATTAAATGCGCACACATTTATGGCTTCTTATGATTTTGGATACAATTATAATTTTGTAGGGAAATTAGGGGAGTTCACTTTCTTGAGGTCAAAGGTAATCTGGGGTCACTTGAGGCTATTTTTGGTTATAATGTGTTTTCTTTTTTCAAATAATAATTGGGCGTTCACCAACCTTGCGTAGAATAATCCTTTAGTGAGAAATGAGGTTATATAGTGTGCTCAGGGATAAAACTTCAAAGGTCATCATAGACTCATTATAGGTCATTGTAAGAAAATGCTCAAATCTTCCTCCTCCAGGGAAGTAGTTGCTCAGATTGATTCTTGAGTGCTTAGTCACATGTGTTGTTCAGGAATAAGAGCTCAGAGGTTATCTGAGGTCATTTGAAGTGTTTTTAGGATTGGTATTAACCAAGGCTGCTCAGAATGACCTTGAGAAATGAGTCATGTAGGAAGACCATGCATATTGGTCAAAGGTCACCAAGGGGTCATCTTGTGTGATAAAAAAGGAGTTTAAAAGGTTTTCTTCCGCACTAAATATACTCCTGTGAAAAATCAACCTCTCTATTGTGCCCTTTGTAGACTTGGTAAGGATTTTCTTTCCATTTGATTGTATACATTTCTTTGCTTGAAAGATTAAAGAATCTTCAAAAAAACAATACGCTTGTCATTCTTTGGATTCCTTGGTCGATGCAAGAGATGGGATCTTACCAGGATGAAAGATCTGGGTAAGGTCAGAAAAGGTGGGTGGGTAGTTTTCATTTACTTCAGTTAATAGTGTAGAGAATTCAGAGTCGGGAAAATAGACGTCACGAAGATACAATAGGTAAGCAGAACATTTTATATCTATTATATCCCGTAGATCCCTAGAGGAAAATGACTACCAACCTGACGATCACCGCAAAAAAGGAGGTAGCGTTATTTGTCTTGTTTGATCTATGAGCAATTTCCCCCTAAACACCAAGGAGGGGTCCATTCCGTGATATTTTCAAAGTGGCAAAAATGGCATTTAGGGATTTAAGAGAAAATCTGACGTTCACCCCGAAAAAGGGAGCTAGTACTGTTATCTTTTTTGTTAGATTTATGGGCAATTTCCCCCCAAAACAAGGGAGGGAACCGCTCTGTGTGTTTTTTTTTTTTTCAAAAGTGCATTTAAATGCAGTAAGGGACGTTAGGGATATAATGTTTTGAAAACACATTATTAGTTCGCGCTTCAGTGCCTTTCCACATAAGACGCGAAAAGTAAAACAAATATATAGTTACAAACTCACTAAATCGAAGAAAAAACACGGCACTGTGGGCAATTTGACACCATATAAATAATGTTCACGATAAGCTGAGGAGACGCCCTTCTCAAGTTTGTAGGGAGTATGTCCTTGTCTTTTAGTTGTGCGTTGTACGTAACATTTACTTTTATGGGTTGACCCCAGTCTGGTCCCATTGGCCTTTTGGTCAACTCCTCCATAATGTTTGTTCCTTTAATGTATATTCTTGTATATATGATTTTTTAATGGAAATAATAAAGTTGAAGTATTTCTAGACATGAAATGTGCAAGGTTATTTTAGCATCCAAGCGAGGTGTGTAGGTTGATCTAGTTAGAGACGGTGACTTCAAATAATTCTATTGTAATACCGCGTGCAGGTTTATCTAGCAGCAGATAACTCATGCACGCAGGCAATTTCGCAATAATAACCGTATGATATCCGAAGGCAATTTGCAATACATGAATCTTGTCAGATGGAACTTCCCCTTATTTGTCGTCCCATTGGACCGTGAGATTTGAAGTCATTGTCCCGTTTTTTGAAGTCTAGAGCAAACATTCATTTTGCTCTTATTTTGTTCCCACGGCGCACCGCTGTAACAGATCCATTTGGTTTGTTTAAAATTTGTGTACATGAATTATTAAAGAATGCCTGAAACATTTAAAACATTAATTTTACTTATTGTCACAACACATAGGTATTGGCATGTTTTTATTGTTTTAATGAATACTATTTTTTAATAAAGTTATAATTTTGTTCTGCTTTTTGTTTGGGTATACATACACACACGTGTACTTGTTTAGTTGAATATCGAAAATTACCGATACAAAGCCGTTTCCTCATATATAAAAAATTCATCAACAATCAGACTTTGCTTGTCTATAACAAGTATAGGTAGCATACTATACCTTTAGGACAAAATCGGATATACTGTCCCTATGGACACTTACAACACGTAATTGAATAGAGATTCATATCTTTGACAAAAGCTGTTTCCGTCCCCATTTCTGTCATCTTTTTTTCAGCTTGAAAAATAACACTGTAAAGTTACTGATGATACTTTGCATGTGAAAGTATAGAAGGCCATGCATGCGATTAACGCATTATAGAGACGGCGATGACACGCGTCAACGCGATATGCAGACGTGCTGCTCGGACAAATCGAAGGCGCATGGATAAAATCTATCATAGTTTCAGTAATTTGTTGATAATAAATACCAAAAAAAAAGTAACGCAGCATGTCTAAATACCCCCACAAGTTACAAACCATTGGTCTATGCACAGAAATATAAAATGATATCAATAGTTTGTTTTTTCTGCAAATTTTGACACCTTTCTTGCTCCATTGTGATCAATGTCCGTGTTACGAAATGTGTCACATTTTCAAAGTTGCACCTGAAGACATTATTACAAGGTTACAATACACACCTCACGGGAAGAATCCGGTCTTTCTCTGAATGGCAATCAATAGGCTATTACCTTTATTGCAACTTTTTTTAAAAAGAGAGAGATTTCTATAGGGTATTGTGTTGGCAATATTGATCGCAATGGGGGCAAAGAAGGGTGTAAACAATTTAGGAAAAACGACTCTTGATATAATTTTAGTTTAGGCAAAAGGCAAGGTTGTAGCCTAATGGTGGTATTTAGACATGCTGCGTTACTTTTTGTGGGGTCGTTAGCTTCTTATTTTAAAAATCTTACTGGTATTGGATGTATCCATTGAAGGCTGTATTAAGTAGAGTGAAACAAATGTCCATTTGACGGGGAAAATAACAAACTGTGAAATTATTAGGCACTTCATAGTGTATGTAAAAACATACAAAGCCAAGTAAATTAAAGAAAAGAAAAAGCCGCAACGTCTTTTGTTTCTTGTGGCAATATTGAATCGAATCGTATGTAGGGCCTTGGCAATAATATTACATGGACAACTTATCTTATTTGGGGCCTTGCTGGGTTTTCTGTGAGGCTACATGGAAGAGACAAACAGACAAAGAAAGCATGACAGGAATAAACCTCACTGACAGGACCTTCAAACATTTGGAATTGTGAATATCGAACATTGAGCCTCTCCAACGAGGCGACTGCTTGAACACATGTCTTTTATTGGATGCAATATACGGAGTATTGTTTTGGAGTATAATGACGGAATAATGATAAAGCGGAATTTATTGGTACTAAATCTATCGGAACATAGATAATGAAATATCCCTAATATGACGTACCAGATGGTTTGCCATGGTCATTGGGAGAGTCCTTGCGAAGAACACATCATTTTCACGCTTAACTTTCGAAGCAATAGAGGTTTTAACGAAGCCGCCATGCTAATTATTTACGCTATCGTTTTGCACAACGCATGTTTAGTCTTTCACACCAATGAAGATGATCGGTGGTTAGTCAAGTTCATGGCCTGTATGAAAAACTATCGCGTTTACTTTTAAAATGGAATTAAAAACACAGCTTAATTTAACGTTTTCTTTAAAATATAAATTTATCAAAATGGCACATTTGTGCCTAATTTTTATAAATGAGCTGGATTATTGAGAAAGAAAATATAGTTTTTAAATAAATAGGGAAACTCAACAATAATACAAAAGAAGCGCTACTCGGTACATGAATGTACGTAGATTGATGAACCGCGCAGTAGTGGTGTACGAACACTGCTCTATACAATGGATTGGAAACCTGGGCCTTCATAATTAGTGAAAGCACTGATGGCATATTGGTCATCAAAAAGAGCCCAAGCAGGTGGTTAAAGGCCGGTCAATTTATACAAATTGCTCCATTGAAATCGGGATAAGCGACATAAGAGACTAAAGAATAAGCCAATTCAGTGAGCTCATTGTTATTTGCGCGTATGGATGGCATGTCTCTAAAACGTGAACCAGGGATAAAACTTTTTAACAAACAGGTGTCCCTGGAATGGTATTGTGTTCGGTAGACACCAAAGATGCCCGCCCGTTGCTCCATTCATCTAATACACAAAACTGTGTTGTAGCCAATCCATTGTAGAGAGATCAGGGTTACAGATGCGACTTGCGATAAAAATAAATATACGCGACCCCTTTCAACGGTCACGTTTTCATGGCTTATTAGTGGTTAGGCCATTACTAAAACCTTTGTTAATCACAAAATGATATTCCTAAGAAACCACCCCCTTAACTTTTTATCAGATCACTGAGGTTTTAAACAAGGGTATTTTTTTTGCAATAAAAAATTCTAAACGAAATTCGCTCCTATCCTTCGTGGGCTCAACGAAGTTCAAAGGATGAGGCGTGTGGCAAAACTTGCACGTGACATAGCGCGTATATGGGATATATTTTTCGTGGCTTCTTGTTTCGGTATTGCATGCGTTGTTGTAAATATACCACAGATAATAAACATGGTAGCTTACTTGATCGTTGTACAGTTGTCTATATTGGTCGGAATAAAATCGGATTTTTTCGCAAAGGAATACTCCAATGGCTATGAATGAACTCATCTGGGTACGTGTATTAGGGATATTTCATGTATTATTAACCCTAACTCGCTCTAAGAGTTTCATCCGAAGGACAATTCGCAATACCCAGAATCTTGGCAAGTGAAATTCACCTTATTTGTCGCCCATTGGAATGTTGCTCTTATTTGATTCCCACCGGCGCACCGCATCTAAGAGATGCCAATTGCATCTAGTAAACATTTGCGTTTGTTTAACACTTTGTCATGAATTATTGAACACCCGAAACATTTAAAAAAAAACACTTACATAGTTGGAAGTTTTAATATTCTTCCAATGAATTACTCAGAATCTGCTTGTGTTGTGGTGTATACTAGAGAATTAAAAAGTTTAAAATGCGCTCCCACCGTAAACTCCCAGTAAAGGCCGGGGCTCTCATCGTAGCTGCAAGACCCAAACGGATAGCGACGAAACGTGAAAATATGTTGGACGGCAAAGTGACGACAAAAGGGGGAAACCAAGATTCGCTGACGAATGGATGCGGCAGGAAACGGAACTATCGACCAAAAATATGAGAAGCGGGCGGAGTATGCCGATGTCTAGACGGAGCCAACGACAAAGAAACAAGGTCAGTGGTGGCAGACGAACACGGACTATAATTTCGGCCGTCTCGGTCGCTAGCGGATCGTCAGCGACAATTGACGTACAACACGCGATGATGTGGCGCACATTCAAAATTGCCAATTACGCAGCTTACGGAGCTTGCCCGTACCCCCTATTCGCGTAGTGTGGAGCCAGCCTTAAGATCACTTATGGTCGAATCGCGGTCACGCAAATGTTTGCAAATTCCCGCCAATTCCCAATAAATTTTAATTGGCCACATGGATAAATTAAAATATCTCCAATATTAATTCTCCCACTTTGTCTGAGAAGCTCAGGAAAAATTTCTGATCCTTACCATATCTTCAACATGGGCACTGGAATTAACAGTCTATGAATGTGACCATTGGCAAGATGTGTTCCACAATGAAACTTTAAAATACATCACAAGGTATACATTATAAATTAAATTGTGACCAAAAAAGTGTAATCCATTAAAATACCAATCAAAAGTGTAATCCATTTAAATGCCAATAAAAATGTTAAAATCTCAAGAATACAACTTTTGCTACAGGGCAACCTGGTTTTGTGCATAGCGTTTTCTATAACTTGTTCACCAAGGGGCAGGTTTGAGGGTTCAAGAGTCTTTCTTTATAGCCTGTACCGTATTTTTGCATAAAAATCCGGATATGGTCAAATTTGCTAAATCTTTTTAAAGTTTGCTCAAATATACAAATGCGTCCAAATTTGCTTCAGCATCTACATGTGTGAGCATTGGCTATTTTTTAACACTTATTCTCCTCTTCCCAAAATGGGCTTTAGATTCATTCAATTTTAAGATACGGTTTACCGACAACCCAGTCCGACATCCCTTCCCTCCCCAAGATATAATTTGTACTCCCATTCCTGAGGGAATCCTGCGGAAAGCGTTGAAGTCCCGTTTTAAAACTGGCGTCCACAATGGCCACGCCAGAATATAGTTTTTCACTAAACTGCATTAAAACAAAATATTAAAACACTTAATGGTCTAAATGCGCTTTCAATGAGATGAAAGCGCATTGTTAATGAATATGCTTCCATACTTCATAATCAATCTGCATTAGCATTTGTAGACCTTGATTTCAAAGGATTCTATTTTCATGCCGCCATTTTCGCGTGCAGGTTCATCTATCAGTAGATAATCTATGCACGTGGGTAGTTTTGCAGTAATAACCGCGTACGATAAATGGATAAACATTAGAAATATGCTTTAGAAGTGTATTGCGTGATATCACAACGTTATTACTTAAGGAATATGTTCGTTGTTTACAGCTGTTGCTTTCGTCACCAGGTACAAAGCGCTAAAGAAAGGATTTCTTTAGCTCCCTAAAGCTCGTGATTCTTCTAAGCTGTGCAGATGAATAAAAGTCCTACAGTGCCACGTGAAATGAAAAGAAGTGAAGGCCGTAGTTTTTCTTGTGGCAATATTCACAGCATCGTACTAAGGAAATCTACAAATTGCGGTCCACTTCTGTAGGGCCTGCATGAAATTACATGACAACTTTTCTGTTTGGGCCTTGCTCTATTTTTTGCAACTTCAGGCCTCGAAGGGACAATGTTAACAGTAAACAAACCCAGGAAAGTTTGACAGTGAAAGACGTCAGTGACAGCCGACTTCAACATTATTAATTGTGTAACTGCGAACATGTGGGCGCTCAAATGGTGTGAATGTTGTATATCTGTCATATATTTGATGCAACATACGGAATAGTGTTGTATCTGACGGAATACCGAGCTTACATCCGAAGGCTATTTGCAATACATGAATCTTGTCAGATGGCAGTCCTCTTATTTGATGTCCCATTGGACTGATACATTTAAAGTCATTGTCCCGTTTTAATATTTTAATCCCTAGGCTTATCGATGTAAACAGATCTATATGATGAAACTTTGCTTTAAAATTTTTCCTTCAAGACTTATTGAATGCTTGAATCATTTCAACACATTTACTTGTATCATAACAAATGAAGTTTGACATGTTTTAGTATTGTTCCCTCGAATACAATAAAACTTATTTTTGTTTGTTTATACATAAACATAAAGGTATAAAGTGGTAATTTTTGACCTATTGTTTGGTAAACATACACACGTGTTTTCGTTTAGTTGAATATCGAAAAGCACCAAAACAAAGTCTTTTTTCATAAGTTTGACTATTAGTTGCAGTAACATTGAAAGAAATTAATTATCAGTGGTTAAGTGAGTTTTCCTATAAATGCAAAGGGCTTATAGATACAAACAATACAACCTAAACTATGATTGATAACACTTGACGAACACTCACGCGTTAATTGTACACTCGCATGTAAAAGTATAGGGGGCCAGTGCAGCGATTAACGTTATGAAACGCTTATAGGAGTACTTGTAAATTCAAATTTTCAAATGAAGCGAATTTCTATCCTCTCCCACTCCACTGAATCTCTGTCTCCCCCACTCCTGCCTTCTCTCTATCTCTCCTCTCTCTTCTCATAGCGTAACAGTCGGGGGGAGGGGCACATCCCCGATCACTCTACGGGAAAAGCAAGCCTGACCTTCCGGAAAAGAAGAAAGAAAAAGAGGGGAAGAGGGGAACAGGAAAGGGGAAGAAAGGAAAGGGAGAGAGGGGGTGGAGAAAGGGGAGAAGGAAAGAGGACGAAGGCGCGTGCACTCAGGTCGTTCGATCCCCCATTTCAGAATTTCAAACCGACTGGAAAAAAATGGGTGGTCAACGGCGAGCGGAGACAGGATGACCTTGAACCTTAAAAGGACTGTACCTGTTTAAATAAAAGTCGGAACCTTATAAGAGAACAAATACATTGGTGCACATTTGAAACACATTTTGACTTGAATTCAAATTTGATCCCTGTACTAATTTTACTCCCTTATTTTACAAAGTTCCCTACTTTTGCAGAGGTTGGCCCTAAAAATTATGATTCCGCATCCTTCAAACTATTGAACACATCTCAAACTTTCTTCCAAACGTTCTAGAATGGGATTCTCCTCTATAACCCTACTACTCCCCCGAAACGATAATGTTATGTACTTTGCTGTGAAGCGGATTAAGAAATAAAGGGTTACAGGTCATTTATGGGCAAATAATGTGTCCGAGGTCAGAAAAAGTAAATAAGGGCCGAGGCGCAGCCGAGACCCAATTATTCGAAAAGTTTTTCTGGCCGAGATAAATATGAGCCCATAAATGACACTGCAAACCCTTTATTTCTATTCTATACCTTAAAACAGCTCATTTAATAAGACATGCATTGGCGACCAATTATTGCCAGATAATGGGCAGGTTAACTGACCAATCAGACTGCTGCATTGCAATAATGGCAGCAGAGGTAATAGAATTATAATTATGGGTTAATTTGTGGTTTCAATAGTCTGGTCATTATTGTTTCGAACATATAAAACAAGAGATTACAAATGAAATTGAATCACAAGCTAAATTAGATAAATTCACTTTAAAGAAATAAACAAAACCTATTTGAAATTCTACATTTCCTGTATAATCGTCAATTTGGCGAGCCGATAATGTAATGGATTGATTTTTAGACCACTATCTAGAAAACACTTTTGTAATGTTGTTATGGTTAAATTATGTCTTTAATTATTGTAAGAAATCTGTAGGTAATGATACGTCAAAGTACCTTGATCCACAAGTAGAGTTCTTTATGTAAGGTCAGATTTAGATCAAATATTTAATGATAAAGAAACTCCGTTATCAGAATCTAATGTACTCAATTTTTAGTGATACTGTCATAATATAGTAAATTAAACTGGCTAGGTAACAGTAGAGTAAGCTGAATTAATACAATTGAACCAAAGTCAAGTACACGTTGTTAGCATTAAAGAGCATATTTCGACTTCATCCGCTGGTCTCTGGGTTGTTGTACAGTCTGGAGACGTATTCAACTTATAATAATATACAGCGGTTAATGCTATATGACAAAGATATTCGTCGGAAAAAGCGAGCCTCTGGGAACTGCAAGGATTTATTTTGTCCATAGACAAAGCTGTATGAAAGGTATTATTATGCCCTTAGTGAAATTTCTTTCGTTGAAGAAATACAGAACATTAGTGCTGTTTCGCAGTAATGTTCCAGGTCGTTCTCATTTAAGAATAAGTTATATGACAATTTAATCGAAGCGAATTTGCAATATTGAACAGTTGACGGGCAGTTCAGAAAAGTAAATAACTTTTAAGGTTTGTGTGATATTTTAATAGTTGCAAAAAGTCCTTGGGAAAAACTCTTATACAGTACTGATATTTTTTTAATTTACCTCAAACACAACATTTTTGTATCATTCCTGTACTGTTGTATTCTGATAAATAAAAGAAATACGTTACAATGTTGTTCATAAGAATAACACTTCAAATAGTAGAATTTCCAACCCGTAATATTTTTGTCCAGCACCATGGGAGTATATTTGTCCGCACACATGCTAGCATAAGATAGACAAGTTTTACATCTTTGTCTACTAGTCAAGTGATAATGTCTAGAAAAGCGATTTATCAATAAAACAAAAGCAAGAGAAAAAAATATGTCTCCTGCGGTACTGTTGATAGACATGAGACAGGCAAGCTCCCCCTCCCCCCCCCCCCCCCCCCCCTAGGGGTCAACAATATATACATTATATTGGCAAAGCGATAAACGTATATTTTTCCCTACATGGGAGAAGTGCTTATCAATACTGGTATATTACATAACCTGCCTGGCGTAAAGATAAAAAATGGTAAGATTACTTTTGCATGGATCTGACCAAAATGAAAACTGCTTTAAAATGACATGAAAACAACAACTTACATTGAGAAAGTGGTAGAATTTCATGATTTAACATGTTAGATGTATGTTTTCTCAAAGTATTTGGACAGGAAATTTTTCGTGGGGGTTCAAATGGGAGCGTAGTGTGCGCCCATAAGACCTCATTTTCAGGCTCTTTTTTCAGTTCCAGTGTGACACCCATTTTAGAACAATTTCAGTTCCAGAGATCCGACTTTTCTGTTCAAAGCCATATCTACCAAATTTCTTTGAAAACCTCCAAAATTAGTGGAAATGAAGGAAATCGCAGTTATTTTCGGAAAATTTTGGAAAAACTAGCTACGAGACCCCATTTTTCGGGCGTCAATATTCCGGGGCCTCAAATTTTGAAATCCGGGCGCCATGACCTACCTGAAATAAAGTTGAGTACCCTCCCCCGAGTCACTACTTTCAAGTCCAAAAGCCAAATTCTACAAATTTTTCGAAAAACTCAAGAAGTAGCTACAAATGAGGGAATCGTAGCGCATTTCTTAAATTCAGGAATTTACTCAGTACTCATCAAATTTCACTTTGATCTGCCCACTATCAGCCTACCGACACCTCGTGCTGGGAGTTGATGTGTGTGAGTTTACAGCTGTCTAAAAAAATCGGGGCTGCTTCGACAGGGCGACATGCAGAAACCAGTCAACAATTTCTAAGGATGAATCTGAGGCGTAATGAAATTTTATTACCTACCGGGGCAAATCAAATATGGTACCAATATAAAAGTTAAACTTTCAGAATTTGCCATAAAATATGTCCACTTACGACAACATGTCTGAGTGAGAGATGAAAGGAAGGAAGGTTCGAAATATTACTCGTCAAACTGTAGCGGTCAAAGGCCAAAGAGAGGGGGGAATGGATATGGAACGATGCAGTAAATCCTCAAAATCTTCACTCATAATTCCGATTTTGACGGGAAAAGTAGCCATCAATGATAGATTTATTTGCTACACCCATACTAACGATTGCACATGTGGGGACATTTTTGCAGCTTCTACACATGTAAATACAGACTGTCCCAAAAAAATCTATACAATCAAAGATTAATTTTTTTGGCCAAAAATTTAAGTTAATCTCAACTGGAGTTTTACTGATTCTTTGTAGGAGTGTTCCAGCTTTCATGAGATTTTTAGTTGGTGTAATTTAGGGGTCTGGTTCAGAAGTTATGGCTAATTATCTGAGACAGTTGAAAAACCTGTTGGGCCAGTTTCGGCTATCCGGATATCAACAAAGTTTCCATTGAAAATCACCTTCAAGACATTCCTTATTGAAAATTAAAATAAAAAGTAGGTATAAAGTGTTGCTTCGAGTAATATAACATAATTTATAACTTTATAATGTCACAATTACTAATAAATACATGTAGCATTGGGAAATTCAATTCCAACAGTCGTGTTGTCTCAGCTTTACTCCAGGTTTCAGCAGAAGGTAGAACCATAAAAACACCCTTGTTGAAAGCAAACTGAGAGCTTTGAACACAAGCATCCTTTCCTTTATTGCTCTTTGTTGAACACTGCTTTTTTCATCATATTCCTCCCTGGCGTCTTGGAGGCAGTGGGGAATTTTTTTTTTTTTTTTTTTTTACGTCCAAAGCCAAATTCTACTAAATTTTCTTCGAAACACTCCAGAAGTAGCTACAAAATGAGGGAATCGTAGCTTATTTTCTTAAATTCAGGAATTTACTCAGTACTCATCAATTTCACTTTGATCTGCCCACTATCAGCCGTACCGACACCTCGTGCTGGGCGTTTGATGTGTTGTGAGTTTACAGCTTGTCTAAAAAAATCGGGGCTGCTTCGACCAGGGCGACATGCAGAAACAGTCAACATTTCTAAGGATTGAATCTGAGCGTAATGAAATTTTATTACCTACCGGGGCAAATCAAATATGGTACCAATATAAAAGTTAAACTTTCAGAATTTGCCATAAAATATGTCCACTTACGACAACATGTTTGAGTGAGAGATGAAAGGAAGGAAGGTTCGAAATATTACTCGTCAAACTGTAGCGGTCAAAGGCCAAAGAGGGGGGGAATGGATATGGAACGATGCAGTAAATCCTCAAAATCTTCACTCATAATTCCGATTTTGACGGGAAAAGTAGCCATCAATGATAGATTTATTTGCTACACCCATACTAACGATTGCGCATGTGGGGACATTTTTGCAGCTTCTACACATGTAAATACAAATTCCAATGATTCAACAACATGGCTGTTTCTCAAATATTCTGTCGATTCAGACAAATTATGTTCGACGAATTTTCCCACACAGTTTTGTAAGTGTTTAGTGAACACAACATAGCATTTTGTGCCTTCATATGTTTTTATGACGTGAGAGCTAAAGAAGTGTGTACAGGTGTAGAATCCGGCTATAGGTCGGTGATTCCTTTAAATTTGTGGAATTTAGTATAATTTCATCATTTTCCTCTTTAGGAATTCACTTTACTCCTCATTCCCTCATTCCCCTCACCAAAAGTTCTTGCGCCGCCATTGCCCATTTGAAAATCGCGCAATGTTTTTTTCATGTAACCATACCTTCCTTTCCATGAATATATGGATTATAGGCATTGATTGTTCTCTGTTTTTCTTTAATTTTGTAATCTTATTCTAAAATCAAAGGTTAGATTTCAAAATTTGAATATTTTACTAATAGTTTTAGCTGGATAATAGTTTAGCAAATTGACGAATTACATTCAGGGCTTCTTTAAAGAAAGAAATATAAGACAATATCAAATCTTTGCTGCATCTCGAGAACATTTGTCAATCATTGTGGAAAAAATACAACAGGTGTTACACTGGAATTGTGACGTAAACAACCGTTAAAAAGAAATGGTTCAGTTTTCACATTGTACCATTCAGCGCCTATATTTGGCATATTTTCTGCTAATAAGTCCTTCCCTTCAGTCGTTGGGTTGATTACATTCTTTCTTCATGCGGGAATAAGTCAGCTTCGAACGCCTCAAGCTGATCAGAAATCTCACCTGACACTCTTGTGTTTCGCGTGTCGTATTAGTATGTCTTAAGTTTAGGTTATTGGATTCTAGTGGGGATAGGTAGAAGAGCGCTTTTTAGGGGAAAAAGGGTGATTTTAAGATCATGAATCACCAAATGGAAAATAATAAGACAATATACATCCAAATCAGATTGCTTTAGTATTGACTCATTCATGCAGTACAACTTTGAATGTTTAATGTAGGATATAAAATTTAATCAGTTGTACTATTTTGCAGCACTTACTGTTTTCGAGTTTTGACAGTTTGCAGAGCTATTTTCTGTTATATATCACTTATTAGATATTAGAAAAATATGAGTTTGAAGAATACTATTCAATCTCTTCCAATTTTATTGACATTACAACTATAAAAGACAAAATCGTAGCCAAACATTCTCTAGAAATACTACCAGGATCATGTTTTAATTATGGCCAGGACAGGGCGCTAAACAAGTTTCGGCGAAACGGGTGTGTGATGATGAACGAACACGTGTCCAGAAAACTAGGTTAAACTCTGAACTAGCATACTTTAGAAGGTGTGCATCGAATTGCTACGGGTAAGGACACCAATGTACGTGCAGTGTGTATCGTACAGAACCTTTAGGCATAAAAACTGTTGTTTGGCGTAATCCGACCGACCCTAAAAAAAAGGTTTTATGCAATTAGCACAAAATAAAAAATTATTCTGCCGACCGACCATTGGTGGTATTTTCATTCCACAATTTAAAAAAAAATATTTTGTTACCCAACACAAGATGAAAAGATATCAAAACAAGACAACAAACAGAACAGCAACGAACAAAAGTAAATAAAAGATATTTGCTATGTCGTGAGAAAAACAGCTTTCATAGCTGACAGTTAGTGTCCACTGTAAAACGGGCCTCGACCTTTGCCCACCCAAACCAAATCATAGGTGACATGGATTATCATTCATCAAACGTTGATGATGTAAATGATTCCCACTTCACCGGGCACCGGCAATCACTGATCAAGGACATTCTATGGAAGACGATTACCCACACACTTGTGAATGAACATGGGCAATTAGGCATGTTTTTACACATGTTGGATGCCTGTACGAAATGGTCGTTTCGGTCTTTTTCAGCACCGTATGTCAATAAATGTACACCACCTTATAGAAAATAAGATTATCTGGTTGTCAGCTTCTACCAAAGAGTATAGGTCTAACCGTTTGTCCATGGTGCCCTCTTGAATCTGCTCAGCAATCACTGGTGATTTGGCCATAGAGTTAGCATTATTCCTACCAAAAATACACTCTTTATAATGTAACCATTTCGGTTTTCTGAATGTTCATCATAATAAAAATTCACACATGTTATTGATGATAATATCTTATACAATTAGAGCTTCTACTAAGAAAATCCTTTGAGCACTTTTCTCGCAACGACGTGAGTTTTCTCATGGCCTACTTAGCAACAGAGAAGCGTCATAAGTAACAGGTCATAGGCTATTGAGATCCTGTGTTCCAGTGAAAGGGACATGGCAGTAACAAAAAAATAAAACCTTAAAAAAAAGAAAAAAATTTTATTCATTTTTATAGAAAACATTGGAGAAGAAAAAAAATCTGACGCGAGACCGGGACTCTGATATTTTTTGTCTCTCCGTTACGCCAAACATATTTTTTATGCCTTAGCCCCGTGCCTTAATAAAAAATCGCGCGCTCAATCAGTATTATACTAGCTTATCCTCTCGGTAAGTCAGTGACCAGATACTAGTGATATTTGTGACCATTGTATGGTTACATCAAATAAAAACTACATTCCTTTGATTGCGAAGTATCCCTTACCGAAAAGAATGCATGTATTACTGACGGTGACGTTAGAAAGCCAATCTTCAAATCACTTTCAAATCACTTCGAAAAAAAATCTTTGATGATACCTTTACTTTCGAATCTTCAAAAATGCCTTTATGTAAATGTACTATAGGGGGTTCCCTTGAGGCTATTTTTGTTGAAATTTTCAAAAAATAAATTGGGCATGATCACCACCTTGGCGTAGGAAACTATCATTAGTGAGAAATGAGGTTATATGGTGTGCTCAGGGATAAAACTTCAAAGGTCATCATAGACTCCTTTTGAGGTCATTGAAAATGCTCAAAAATCATCTTCAACTCCCAACGAGGTAGTTGCTCAGATTGATTCTTGAGTCACATGTGTTGTTCGGGGATAAGAAATCAGAGGTTTTCTGAGGTCATTTGAAGTGGTTTTTTTAGGATTGGTATTAACCAAGGCTGCTCAGAATGACCTTGAGAAATGAGTCGTGTAGGAAAACCATGCATATCGGTCAACGGTCACCAAGGGGTCATCTTGTGTGATGAAGATGTTTCTTCCACACAAAATATACTCCTGTGAAAAATCACACTCACTATTGTGCCCTTTGTAGACTTGGTAAGGATTTTCTTTCCATTTGAGGGTATACATTTCTTTGCTTGAAAGATTAAAGAATATTCAAAAACAATACGCGTGTCATTCTTTGGATTCCTTGGTCGATACAAAACAAAAGAGATGGAGTCTTACAATGATGAAAGGTCTGGGTAAGGTCAGAAAGGTGGGTAGTTTTCTTTTACTTCAGTAAATAGTGTATAAAAATCAGAGTCATGAAAACCGACGTCACACACGATGCAATAGGTAAGCACAACATTTTATATTTACATCCCTACTTACGTCTCTAGAGGAAAATGACTACCAACCTGACGATCACCTCAAAAAACGAGGTAGCGTTATTTGTCTTGTTTGATCTAGGAACGATTTCCCCCTAAACACAAGGCAGGGGTCCATTTCGTGAAATTTTAAAAGTGGCAAAAATGGCATTTACGGATTTAATAGATACAGATCCTTAACGTCCCAAGAGGAATATCTGACGTTCACTCCAAAAAAGGGAGCTAGAGTTATCTTTTTTGTTAGATTTAGGGGTAACTTCCTCCTAAAACAAGGCAGGGGTTCGCTCCGTGATTTGGGGGGTCAAAAGTGCATTTAAATGCAGTTAAGGGACGTTAGGGATATGTTTTACCACACATTAGTTCGCGTTTCGGTGCTTTTCCATATACAAAATATATCATAGTTAAACTCACTAAATCGAAGACAAAAGCACGGCACTGTGAACAATTTGACGCAAAAGAAATAATGTCCACGATAAGCTGAGGAGACGCCCTTATCAAGTTTGTAGGTAGTTTATTTGTCATGTTTGTAGGTATTTCTAGACATGGTGTGTGCAAGGTTATCTGCCATCCAAGCGAGACGTGCAGGTTTATCTAGCGAGAGACGGTGACTTCAAATAATTCTATTGTCATGCCGCGTGCAGGTTTATCTAACAGCAGATAACTCATGCACGCAGGCAATAATAACCGTATGATATCCGAAGGCAATTTGCAATACATGAATCTTGTCAGATGGAACTTCCTCTTATCGTCCCATTGGATCGTGAGATTTGAAGTCATTGTCCCGTTCTTTCCTAAGTCTAGAGCAAACATTAATGTTGCTCTTATTCTGTTCCCACAGCGCACCGCCGTAACAGATCCATTTGATGAACCTTTGCCTTGTTTATAATTTTGTACATGAATTATTTAAGAATGCCAGAAGGATTTCTAAATGTAAATGTTTAAAATTAAAGGCTCGTGGCTCGTATACATATTTGTATATATATATATATATATATATATATATATATATATATACTCATTTTGGGGCGGTATACATACACACACGTGTACTCGTTTAGTTGAATATCGAAAACCATCAATACAAAGCCTTTTTCTCATAAGTTTGCCTTTTGGTTGAAGTGCAATTGAAAATTCATAAAATAAAAAAAAAAACATCCAAAATCATATAACAAGTATAGTATTATACCACACCCTACAAGTGATAAGACCACAAGCAACCTAAGGGCAAAATCGGATATTTTAGTAATTACTGTCCGAACGGACACTTACTCCCACTTAATTAAATAAAGATTCATATCTTTGACCAAAGCTGTTTTCTTCCATTTTTGTCATTTTTATCAGCTTGAAAAATAAATTATGAGAATTCTACAGACTTGTCCTTTACATTTAAGCTGTTCCTGCAAATTTTAAATATTTTGACTCTTTCGGATGAATCACTGATAGTGTCTTTTTTATAAAGGACTAATATAGATGTCAACATACACTGTAAAGAGACTAATGACACTTTGATGACACTTTGGTATGTAAAAGAATAGAAGACCTGGATGCGTATTAACACTATAACGCGGGTGTTTTGTTTTTTTTTTTTTTAGAGACGTCTTATTACAGCCTTTTGGGGTCCTAGGACTCTTTTTAATAATTTACATGTGTAGTTGGAATCCAATTCCTTTGTATGCAACCAAAGAATTATTAAACACTTGAGATTGTTTACGCAATTTCATTGGTTCCTAGTCTTGTGATGGCACGCGTCTACGCGATATGCAGACGCGCTGCTCGGACCAATCGAAGGCGAATGGGTAATTTATATTATGTGATAGCTTCTTATTTGAATAAAAGTGTTGAAGAATGAGAATAAAAGTATTGTTTTAGCCTCTGCTGTGTACCTATCGTGTCATTTTCACACGGGCGACAGCACTACTTTAGCGTAAAATAACTCGGCTGTATGGTTTCTTACTGGTATCTGGATGCATCCATTGAAGACTTATTTGTATATGCATATGCAGAGTGTACTTCAGGTTAAGAAATCTACAAGAATGTCCATTTGGCGGAAAAAATAACAACACTATAAATTTACAAGCACTTACTTATAGTGTATGTAAAAACTCTACAACGCCACGTGAAACTAAAAGAAAAGAAAAGCCGCAACTTGTAGTTTCCCTGTGGCAATATTGAATCGGATCGTACTATGGAAATCTACAAATTGCGCTGCACTTCTGTAGGGCCTGCATGACATTACATGACAACTTCTCTCTATATGGGCCTTACTGGGTTTTCTGTGATGAGGCCTGGAAGAGACAAACAAACATAGAAAGCCTGACAGTGAATAACCTCACTGACAGCAGACTTCAACATTATGAATTGTGTAATATCGTACATTGGCCTCTCAAACGGGGCGACTGTTGTACACCTGTCTTTTATTGGATGCAACATACGGAGTATTGTTTTGAGTATATGACGGAATACTGATTAAAAGTTTATCATCCGAAGACAATTTGCAATACCCGAATCTTGGCAGATGGAAATTCCCCTTATTTGTCGCCCCATCGGGCCGTGAGATTTTAAGTCACTGTTCCGTTTTTTAGAAGTCTATATAGAGCAAATATTCATGTTGCGCTTATTTTGATCCCACGGCGCACCGCTCTATATAGGAGATGGATGTGATGAACCTGTGGTTTGTTTAACATTTTTGTTCATGAATTATTGAACACATGAAACAATTAAAAACATTAACTTCCATAGAGATGGGAATGTTTTAGTATTCCCCCATGAATACTATAGAATTTATTTGTGTGTGTATACTAGAGAATACAAAAAGTTGAAAATGTTGCTCCAGTTCCCTTAAACTCCCAGTATGATCACTTCTGCTCCCATCGCGGTCCCGCAAATGTTTTCACGCTAATTCCCGCTAATTCCCAATATCCATGTGGCAAATACAGTTTCCCCAATATAAGTTCTCCTACTTTGTCTGGGAAGCTCAGGGAAATTTCTGAACCTTTAAAGTTGTACATTCTGACCATATCTTCAAATTTGGCACTGGAATTAATAGTCTATGAATGTGCCAATTGGCAAGATATGTTCAAAACTGAAAAACTTCAAAATACTGAATATAGTAAAGTATACATCAAAAACTACAGTGGGACCAAAAAAGTGTAATCCATTAAAATACCAATAAAAAAGTGTAACCCATTAAAATGCCAAAAAAAAATTTACAATCTCAAGAATACAACTTTCGCTACAGGTTAACATGGTTTTGTGAGTAGCGTTTTCTTTAACTTGTTCACCAAGTTTCAGGTCTGAGGGTTCAAGAATCTTTCTTTATAGTCTGTACAGTATTTTTGCACGAAAATCCGGTCAAATTTGCTAAATCTTTAACGTTTGCTAAATATACAAATGCGTCCAAATTTGCTTCAGTTAATTTTTAAACATATTCTGCCCTTCCAAAAAATGGGCTTTATGTCTTAAATTTCAAGATACGGATTTACCGACCCTAACCCATTCCTACATCCCTTCCCTTCCCAAGATATAAATTGTACTCCCATTCCCGAGGGAATCCCACGGAAGCGTGAGTCAAGTATGGTCGGGAGTGACCTTTTATCCTCTAAAGTATACATGCGAACGTACTCAATAATGTCTGTGCCTAAATAATTTCATTCACATTGCGTCCAAAAATTGCGTCCAAAATGGGGCGCCAGAATAGAGTTTTTCATCAAAATGCATTAAAACAAAATATTAAAAACTTAATTGTTTAAATGCGCTTTCAATGAGATGAAAGCGCATTTTAGTAATGAATATGCTTTCCATACTTCATATAATACTCAATCTGCATTAGCATTTGTAGACCTTGATTTCAAAGGATTCTATTTTCATGTCGCCATTTTCGCGTGCAGGTTCATCTATCAGCAGATAATCTGTGCACGTGGGTAGTTTGCAGTAATAACCGCGTACGATAAAATGGATAAACATTAAAAATATGCTTTAGAAGTGTATTGCGTGATACCACAACGTTATTACTTACGGAATATGTTCGTTGTTTACAGCTGTTGCTTTCGTCACCAGGTACAAAGCGCTAAAAGAAAGAATTTCTTTAGCTCCCTAAAGCTCACGATTCTTCTAAGCTGTGCAGATGAATAAAAGTCCTACAGTGCCACGTGAAATGAACAGAAATGAAGGCCGTAGTTTTGCTTGTAGCAATATTCACAGCATCGTACTATGGAAATCTACAAATCACGGTCCACTTCTGTAGGGCCTGCATGACATTACATGACAACTTTTCTGTTTGGGCCTTGCTCTATTTTTTTGCAACTTCAGGCCTCGAAGGGACAATGTTAACAGTAAACAAACCAGGAAAGTTTGACAGTGAAAGACGTCAGTGACAGCCGACTTCAACATTATTAATTGTGTAACTGCGAACATGTGGGCGCTCAAATGGTGTGAATGTTGTATATCTGTCATTTATTTGATGCAACATACGGAGTATTGTTGTGAGTATCTGACGGAATACCGAGCTTACATCCGAAGGCTATTTGCAATACATGAATCTTGTCAGATGGCACTCCTCTTATTTGATGTCCCATTGGACTGATAGATTTGAAGTCATTGTCCCGTTTTAAGAAGTCTCAAGCAAACATTCATATTGCTCTTATTTTGATCCCAATTCGCATCGCTGTAAACAAATCTAAAAGATAAACTTTGATTTGTTTAAACAGGCATTTGTCAATTAAGAAGGGGATCCAATTGTATTTACGGCCATAGCTGGAATGCTAAGTTTGATTTCGTCCATGATAAATCTTGCCCACCTCAAGAAAATGACTTCTACTTGACTTGCCCTGAAACACTTAAACAACTAATGGATTAACGTTGATACGTACATGGTGCTAATTTTCCGCTATTCCTATTGGAATGCCGTTTCCAGCAGGCCGTTGAATTATTATCGGAGATCTCCGATATTAATTATTCTACTTATAAATTCCTTAGTTTGCGACGGATAGAGAGTTTTGAGCTTTATCCTTTCAGGTGATAGTTTAGCTACCAGTTATAAGCAACCGTGTAAATCCTATTTATTTTTTTTGACAAATTGGGCGCTCTTCAAAAATTGCTATTATTTGCTTTCAATTATCAGTGGTAAGTGAGTTTCTTAAAAAAATTGAAAAAAATGCTCATAGAAACCAAAATACAACGTAAAATATGACTCCATAACACTTGAGGAACACTCTGCATGTAAAAGTATAGGGACCATACATGCTATTAGATATGAACCATAAGAGGGTGTTTTGAGTCAAAAAAACCACCCCACAATGCAACCAGTTTTGAAATTCAACTCATGGGTCATGTGAGCACATAAAAATCCTATTCTCAACACATAAAAACCCTGACGTTTTTTTGTTTTTTAACGCCCTTTAGGCACACAGCGTTAGAATTTAGGAGACTTTGTTGCATGATATGAAATGTCTTGTGGTTCTTAAACTTTTGGAACACTTTTTATTCCGTAGTACTGACATGAGTTTTTAGTACATCACGGTATAGGCACATGCTATTCATCATAATGATTCAAAACAACCTTTGATATATGAACCCCGGTTTAAAGACCGTTATGTTTCATAAATTTAAACGGTTTCAGGCACTTGAAAACAACCAATATTAACGTATTAAGTGTTTATAAGATCATCATCATAAATCCATAACTTGTAACAAATATATGGTCTACTAGTTTTCATGCTGGCTAGATTTGATAGCAGCACTAAATGGAAAATACTGCCATAGGTCATATGGCCCTACGTATGTAGCATTTCGAGCTATTCTAACAATTAAATGTTTTGTGCAGATATTTCGAAAGTTTCTGCTAAAATGGCAGAGTTGTAGGGTATTGTTCGTTAAACATTCCTGGCACTTATATAAAAGAAATCAGCTTGAATGAGGAAAAAAAAAAGCATTTTTGTAATGAACATATTATGGCTTCCATACGGGCGATCTGCATGAGTTGTATTATTCATCCATCTCATTTTATCATTACAATTATGCTTCGGAACGTAAGGTGTCCTTTTTTCACAAACACCTAATAACATATGTTACTGAAGCCAATGTGTTTTTTTCATTCTATGCAACAATTACCTTAAAGACTATTTAAACCATGTTCTAAAAGGTTTATATGCAAACATTCCATTATCAGTTCAAGATGAATAGAAAAACACCCAGAAATAAATAAGCCATAGCTGATTTTTTTAGGAAAGTTTCCTAATGGTGTGCAAAGCAACATATCAAAAGTCCCCGCGTTTCTCCCTTGTGCTAATTGAGGAACAAGGGGGTATAAAGTCTGTACAGGGGCCAAATTTTAAAAATGTTCCATTTGTGTTCAAATGTATAACATCGTTTGTGTCATCTCAAAAGGTTAAAAAAGGGTATAGTTTGCCCTATCTACGACTTATGGCTAATTAACTATATGGAAATAACAGTTCAAGGTCATACTGAGGGTAAAGGCTCAAAATGCTCCAAAAGTGTCCATTTGTTCGTCTGGTTGTATATAAACTGAAAATACATATTCAAACAGTTGAAGTAATTTCCTTTCGTAGTTATAGGATTTATTATGACAGATTAAGGTCACAAGCCCTATAAGGTCAATATTAAACAGATGGAGTACAACATACACAAGTAATTTGGAATTTCTTTGATTAAAATTGGACTGTATTGAAAATTTTACCCCACGATGACCTTGAACATTTGTTGGCCTGTATTTCTAAACCTAAAGGTCAACAGTTAGGCAAACTATACTTTTTCTTAATCAGTGAGACTAGGAGAATACAATAGTCAATGATTTAGCTCAATCGAATCATTTGAAATTGTTTTACCCCTGTATAAATATTACCCCCCTTATTCCACAATTAGCACAAAGGAGAAACTTGGGCGGGACCTTTGATATATTGATCCTCATAACATAAGAAAACTTTCCTGAAAAAATAAGCTATGGCTTATTTATTTATGCCTTCTGGCTACACGGATCCTAAAGTTCCTGGACTATATGCCTGACTGTAATTTAAAGCGTCTTGTTTTACTTGTTTGTATTCTTTTGTTTATGTACACCATGTAAATTCAAATTTTCAAAATGAAAAGCGAACTCTAACTGTCTCTCTCTGTCTCCCCCACTTATCTCCTCTCTCTCTCTATCTGTCTATATATCGCTGATTATTCAAAATGACAAGATTTATTTTTGACCCAAAACATTCAAAGTGGGCCCTTAAGCACTCTAAAGAGTGAAATTTATTCTTTGTAGTTATAAGAGAAATGATTGTGTTATGTTACTTTGCTGTGAACAGCTTTTAATGAAGCGGATTTATACATTAATGGGTTAATTTGTGGTTCCAATAGTCTTGGTCATTATTAGTTTCGGACATATAAAACTAGACATTAAAAAAGAAATGATGCAATGAATCCACAATGCTATATATTCGATAAGTTTCACATTTAAAGAAAATCAATAAACCCATTGAAATTCTAACATTTCCTGCATTACTCGTCAATTTGCAAGCCAGATCAATGTAATGTGTTGATTTTTTGACCACTATCTAGAAACACTTCTGTACATGTTGTCATTGTTAATATCGGTCTTTAATTATTGTAAGAAATCTGTAGGTAATGATACGTCAAAGTACTTTGAGCCACAATTAGAGTTCTTTATGTAAGTTCAGATTCAAATCAAATATTTAATAGATAAGAAACTCCGTTATCGAATCCAATGTACCTCAATTTAATAGTTATACTGCCATAACATAGTAAATTAAACTGGATAAGGTAAGTAGTAGAGTAAGCTGAACTAATACAATTGAACCACATTCAAGTACACTTTATTAGCATTCAAGTAGATATTTCGACTTCATCGCGGTCTTCTGGGTGCTCTACAGTCTGGAGACTTATTCAACTTATGAATAATATACTGCGGTTAATGCTATATGCCAAAGATACTCGTCAGAAAAGCGAGCCTCTGGGACTTCAAAGATTTATTTTGTCAATAGCAAAGATGTATGAACGGTACTTCATTATGCCCTGGTGAAATTTCTTTCGTTGCAAGTACAGAACATTATGTGCTGATATCGACGGTAATGTTCCAGGTTGTTCTCATTTAAGAATAAGTTATATGCAATTTAATCGAAGGAAGTTCCAATATTGAACAGTTGAAGGGCAGTTCAAAAAAATAAATAACTTTAAATGTTTGTATAATATTTTAATATTTGCTAAGTCATGTGGGAAATATACTATATTGATATTTATAAATGTAGCTTTCCTGTTCTGTTGCATTCTGATAAACAAAGTATACGATACAATGAATGTTCATAAGAATAACACTTCTTATGGTAGAGTTTATAAACCCTGTAATATTTTTGTCCTAGCACGATGGTAGTATATTTGTCCCACCACAATGCTAGCATAAGTAGACAAGTTTTACATCTTTGTCTAATAGACAAGTGATTAATGCTCTAGAAAAGCGATTATCAAAACAAACAAAAGCAAAGGGAAAAACTATTTCTTTACAAATATGTCGTCTGCGGTACTGTTGATAGACATGAGACAGGCAAGTTCCCCTAGGGCCAACAATATATTTATATTTGGTAAATAACGTATATGTTTTCCCCTACAATGGAAGAAGAGCTTATCAATACTGGGTTATACCTGCCTGCCGTAAAGATCAAAAATCTGTGTAAGATTACTTTATTGCATCGCATCTGCAAAATAAAACTGCTCTAAAATGTCTGAAAATGAACAATTACATTGAGAAAGTGGAGGAATTTCATGATAGACTGGACAGTAAATTTACTCGGGGGTCTCATATTGGGAGGTAGTATGGGTATGTGCCGCCCATAAGAATAAGACCCTCATTTTCAGGCTCTTTTTCAGTTTCAACGACCCCTATTTTAGGACTATTTCAGCTCCAGAGATCCTACTTTTCCAAAGCCATATTCTACAAAATTTTCTTTGAAAAACCTCCAAAATTAGCTGGAAATTGCAGGAAAATTGCAGCTTATTTTCTGATTTTTTTTGGAAAACCCAGCTCCGGAGACCCCATTTTGAAAATTTTGAAATCCGTGCGTCGCATACCTACCCAAAATAATGTTGAGCACCCCTCACCGAGACCAAATTTTTCACGTCCAAAGCCATATTCTACCAAAATATCTTTAAAACACCTCCAAAAGTTATTCCTGTTTGAACAGATATGAAATTCATCAAAAAGGGATTAAATTCATAAAGAAAATTTAAAAGATGCGAAAACAGTTATCTAATGGTAGAAATTATTTTCAGTAAATTCTGGCTTTAAGATAAAGTGTATAACATTCGACATACTGTGTTTGTTAGAAGAGAATCATGACCGTACAGCAACCTCCTTTTACTTTGGAAGAGAGAAGTTTTATGGTCTTGAAGTATCATGAAACGCAAAGTCCCATCGACACCTTGATACTTCCAAATTCAATTTTTTATTGACTTCAGCAATTGTTAATGCACAAATAGAGTGTAATATTTTTTTCCTTTATATTTGAAGTGTTTATTTTTGGTTGCAATTGTATTCATTCTGATTTTAACAGATACCAATTTTGTAATAAATTCAAAGCTCCATTTCATTGAAACGTGCAATAAATATTTGCATTTGTTTGTGAAAAGAAAGTATTTTTTCATTGAACTTATTATGTTGATTATTAAAGTTTGTGTGGTTTGAAACGCAAAATGGCCACTAAAATACAAGATGTTATGTAAAAGCAGCTTTTTTGGTGGTATGAATACTGTTCAACGTACATCAGGTACAATACCCATCCATATGGGTACTTTGTTACAGCAGTGCACTATAAATTCTTCCAGGCCTGTTCATGTGGCACCTGACATAAAAGAAATATGCAGCGATGAAGAATTATTGCTGATAAAGAAATCTGAGATAAAAGGAGGCACTTCCGGATTGTTCTGAAAGTGCTACATTATGAGATTGCAAGAAGATAGGAAACATGTCAGACAATTCTGCTGATGGGTATATTAAATGTGTTATCCAATTGTAAATATCTATAAATCGAGTTCTAATCTGCTTGATCTGCCACAGAACAGGAAATCCCTCAAATTATTTGACTGCTCCAGTGTGGACCCGGATGAATAAATTGAAAGGACAATAAACATATATATGAAAGCATGACTGTGAATGATATAGAGCGAGAGCAGACATGAACGTCATGAATTATCTTGCAACAGAGGCCTTCCGACAGGCGGTTGTTAAATTGTCTGTATGAAGCTGTAAGGCATGATGGATAATGATAGACAGATTATCTTTTAAGAGCGAATGGCAATCTAACCAAATATCAATTTGCATGTTTCCCTTGTGTTTGCACACCGCCATGTTCAAAATGCCCCTGATTAATACCTCATTATTTCGCTAAAGAACCGACTCAGTTTCTAGCGACATTTTTCTTGGAACTCTACACCTTTTATTTGCATTCCATTCACCCAGGAAATTCTCCATGGTGACCAGGGAAGAAATTTTGAGCTACTGGAGCGCGAAGACTACGATGTGTTGTGAGCTCCCGTCCAGAAGGTGTTTTCAACTTATCCCAAAATGCATTGCAATCTGCTGTACTGTACTAAACAATGTCAGTACTTCTGGATAAAAAGTGCTCAAAAATTTAAGAACCACAAGACATATTATGATCATGCTAAAAAATTACTAAAGGACTCGTGCTTTGCGGACTAAAATGGGTGTAAATGCCAGGGTTTTCATGTGTGAAGAATGTTATTTTTGTGAGATCACATAACTTTATTGAGGCGATTGAGGTAATGTGGGATGGACTCAATACACACAAACACACTTGCTCCCGTCAAACTATGGTTTCTAGTCCAAAAATTCCTGTGGGAAAGGGGTTAAATAAGTACTCAGCAGAAAGCCTCATAGAGTAACTTGTACGTACTTGTTAGTTTGTATCTTTCAGTTTTAATATTGTTTTACATTTTAACTTAGACCTGATTCTTTTTCACCCTTTCTTTTAACATAATTCAGCCAAAGGGTGCCTAGCAGATCTTTTTAGTAGTATGTATGATGACTGGAATCCTATACTTGAAAAGGGGTAAAACCTTTCGATCGACCAGTTTAAGGTCATCGAAACCAAAAATGATTCTATCAATTGCTACCTGAGATTGTGGAGGAGAAATTACCCAGATGTAGATTCGATTTCAACCCAGTAAACTAGAAAATATGCCTAATTTTGGTCGACCAATACTAATTTTACACAGTACTCTATGGGAATTACAAAATCACGTTTTTAGCTCTCACTTAAAAACGGGTTGAAATATCGGTGCGAAACTTTACAGATGGGGTTATGGGGTGAAGGCCATTCTATCAAGATGAACATTTCGGGTTATCCCCTTTAAATTACTGTACATTGATATGCATACCATCAACCTTTTTACCCGCGCCCATTAAAATAAATCATCTTACCTCTCACGGCGAATGGACAGACCTAAAACTTTTAATGAGGTCTCACTCATTTTGAAATCTACTTTAATTCTGTTAATCGCTGGCAGAGTTTTATTTAACTCTTTCGCAGTATCTCGAGCGTCAGCTGCAATACCAAGTTTGAGTGACGCTTTGTATCTACGACACAAACATGATCAAAAGGGCATTATTAGCTCGACACACACTGGCCAAAAGTATTGCAAAACGCATGCAGAAAACTAAATTCATAATTCATAACCATGTATTCTCGACTACATATACGTATTGAATGCCACAGTTGTGTTTTTCAAACGGATATCATTCCCCAGAATCCAAGAGGGCGAAAAAACGTTTGATCTGTTTGTCCTGACCTGAAAATGGCGTATTAAAGGAGCTGGCAAGTACTAGTGATAATTAAACGTGCCGATTGCACTCCAGAAGGAATACAGACACCGGAACGAAAGAAATGGCTTCGAAATATCCTCTAAATGAACGGGTTTGTTTGGGTTTACTTAAATGTTTAAGGGAGAAAATCAGAGTAATTGTGTGGACTGGAAACGAGATTACGTCAAGGGAAGACAGTGGTCTTAAAAAAAATCTGGAAATTCGGAGACATACGAAAAGCAATTGAAATTGAATGACAAACCACGTGCTTTGCGCAAATCATGTGTGAATACGCATTCGCTTTCCATGACAAACAGTATAATTTCAACGATCCGATTAAAAAGTTGTTTTCAAGTTATCACGTGACCTCTTTCTGGCTTTCAATTTCCAGAGTCCAACAGTGATGGACATGCTCCCATCTTCTATGGACAATATCTCATTTCCGGTCCATACAAGCATTCCGATTTTTTCCTTAAACATTTACAGTAGACCCTGACAAACCCGTGCAATTCATTTAACGACTATTTGCGAATCATATTTTGAATTCCTATGCCTGTATTTGTTCTGGAGTACATTCAGCAAGTTATCATTAGCCAGCTTTTTTAACCCGCCATATTTAGGGGACGTGACACCCAAATCAAACGTTTATCACACTATTGGATTCTGGGGAATATCTTCTGTATGAAAATCATAACTTTGACATTAATTACGTAATGTGTAGTGAAGAACTCCTGGTATTATTTGGTATTCAAAACTAATAAAAGAGAGTATTTGCTTGACGAATTTTCATTACCGAATGCCCAATATTTTGCGTATTGTGCCGTGTTGGGCGGTACGTGCTAATCGCACAGCGTTATTGCACCACGCTGCAAGCTTCTAATGCATAATAATCCCCATTACGGGATACGAAAACGATCTTGGTATATCAAATTCAAATACTGTGCGAGTGATGAGTGAAAAAACGTTATTTTTAGGTCACTTTTGAATTTATAACGAGAACTAAGTCGGTGGCCTCCTTTTGTATTCGTGTATTGCAAAGATTTTACATCACTGCTTAACCTAAATAATACAAAAATCGTTAGAGCGTTGATTTTTTTTCTTTTACAAAAAAGTAACTTTTCTCATTTTCCAATAGAATTCTATAGACATGTTATATGTTAAAAACAAAGTCGGTGACCCAATCACAGCTTTTTGAAGTTTAATTTATTACGACAAAACAGAATTAAGAAATATTAACGGCATCTGGTTTAATTATTTTTCCATTAACTACATCCTGTGTGCATTCAATGAAATATTTCATGGCGGGCAAATACGTTTTAAACAGATATCTATGGAGAATAGGCGTAAAGAAGGCGCTATTACATACAGATAATGACCGTTTGGGCAAGATTACCGCAATTTTTTCTGATTTCACAGTGGCAATAGCTCTTACATGACCCTACCTAGATCAGTTGTCAAAATTGCGTCGCCTTTGCCTAAAATTGTCATTAAATAAAAGACTCCAGTTACATGGGGGCAAACAGGTGTACAACTTGTTTCATATCAAATCTGGTATATACCTTCTCCATATAAAGTATCTGAAAAAAAAACCGTGGCCGACAGAATAAGATAGCAGAAAAACACACAAGAGAGAGAATGAAGTAAATCCCGGTACAAAATAAAATGTCAATTTCTTGTAATTTGAACCCATGACTTTTTGTAAATAATTTCAATTTAAAATCTATGGATAAGTTAGCTCATACACAATCATTGTCAAATATTTTCAACATGGATAAAAAGTACTGTAGCGTAGATGATAAAATGTTAGAAAATAACGCTGATAGGCGTGAAAACACTTTTTTTGCTATCAATGTACGATTGAAAGATGATATGGGAACTTGCCCAGAGGACAAAATGTCCATTTAACACAACAACCTAGATTGTCTGTTTTAATACAGTTAGGATTCTGTTTTTCATAGTTTAATTTCGGTCTTGCCACGCTATGACTACCGTCCTCACATCAGAAAATGAGAAAAAGAGAGCCATAGAAAAAGGATGAGATCTTTTGATATAAATGAAAAAAAAAAAAAAAAAAAAAAAAACGATAACGGAATAAAGCGTGAAACTAATGTTGCGTAAAGAGTCAACTGAATCGATTGCCCTATTGTTCACCATTGTTCCCGGACTATGAGTACGCCGGACAATGGTTACTTCTACACCGGTACAAAATAAAATGTCAATTTCTTGTAATTTGAACCCATGACTTTTTGTAAATAATTTCAATTTAAAATCTATGGATAAGTTAGCTCATACACAATCATTGTCAAATATTTTCAACATGGATAAAAAGTACTGTAGCGTAGATGATAAAATGTTAGAAAATAACGCTGATAGGCGTGAAAACACTTTTTTTGCTATCAATGTACGATTGAAAGATGATATGGGAACTTGCCCAGAGGACAAAATGTCCATTTAACACAACAACCTAGATTGTCTGTTTTAATACAGTTAGGATTCTGTTTTTCATAGTTTAATTTCGGTCTTGCCACGCTATGACTACCGTCCTCACATCAGAAAATGAGAAAAAGAGAGCCATAGAAAAAGGATGAGATCTTTTGATATAAATGAAAAAAACTCAAGAGAACGGAGGGGGATTTCCCTACAACATTGCCGTATGATCGATGATAAAGTTTCAATTTTACGCTTAACACACAAAATGGGGAAATGAAATTCACTCATGATTCTCTTTTCCGATTGACGCTTTATTGCATGGGATAAAAATCTGGACTTACTGCACACCCGCAAAGGTGGCATTCTGCTATTGATCATCCCAGTCTAAAAAATAGTTCAAATATGTTTTTTCTTCTTCCGCGATACTGTGAACTCACATGCTATCATACGCTCTTCATTAGTTAAACGGTTATGCTTTCATCGAAAACAAGTACAGAGATGTTGTCAGTACGGTAGAAAGCTAGAATATTTATGGGCCAAGGAAATGTATCGAAGATTCAATTATGCTTGACTGTAATTAAAGCGTCCTACTTTACTGACTTGTTTTCTTTTGTTTTAATGTATATCTGTGAATTCAAATTTCCAAAACTTTTCTATCTCTCCCACTTTCGCTATCTCTCCCCCACCCATCCTCATCTCTTTTCCCTGCGAATGCGTGAGTTTGTTTGCTGCTTCTTTATACTAGGTCCGTATTCAGAGGGTTTAAGTATCCCCTGAGCGTTCTACCTATTCGTGCTTTTCGAAGTTTGTTTTAGTTTGTATATTTATGCTGATTTGTTTTTCGTTCGGTTTTTAATTTTCATTCGGTTTGATGTGTGAACAGAACAAACAAAAGCAGAATCCCATATCGAAAACCAGGCACTTAATATGCAAGCAGTGAAAGTACTCATCACTTTATTAGAGAAAATATGGTCTGTACCATTAGATATGTCGCGCATCTGAAGTAACCTTGCACTGAAATATATTTGTTGTCATTTTGCTGGAACAACGAACGGGTTTTAATGAAGCGGAATTGTACATTATTTTTTTTTTCAAAGTCTTGGTCAATATTGGTTTCGGCCATATAAGAATATGATGCAAAAGTCTTGGTCCCGGGGTTATCAACTTTTTGGGGGGTAGGTATGTGCCTCCCGGATTTCACAATTTGAGGCTCCGGGGCTGATTTGAGGCCCAAAAATGGGGTGCCCGGAACTAGGTTTTCAAAAAAAATTCAAAAATAAGCTGCGATTTCCCTCAATTTCCAGCTACTTTTTGAGGATTTTTGAAGAAAATCTGGTAGAATATGGCTTTGGACATGAAAAGTAGGGTGTCTGGAACTGAAATGGTCCTAAAATGACGGTCTCTGGAACTGAAAAAGAGCCTGAAAATGAGGCGGCACATACCCAGACTTCATCCCAATGTGAGAACCCCATTTCATTTTTTTGTCATTTTTTGACAAAAGTCTTGTCGTCGTGGCAAGTCCGCAGGCAGAAGTTTGTGCCCAATTTTCATTTGATATGGATGCCATCTGAGATCAAGTCTGGTGATACGATTAAATGTTGCAGATGGAATTCCTAGACCATTTCTTCTGGCACTAACATTTGGTGGATTCTGCTGTAGGAGATGTCTAACTGTCTCAATGTTCTCATCAGAACGTCCTGTTCGTGGCCTTCCAGATTTCCCTCTGTTGCGAAAAAGACGGCTTCCTGTAGCTGGTACTTCCTAAAATTTCGCAATATCATGCTTCTGGGTGGAGGGTCACGTTCAGGAAATTGTGCTCGAAATGCCTCTTGCACTGCCGTTGAATTTTGGGTGCGAGCATACTCAGTTACCACAAAGACCCTTTGCTCTGTAGTCAATTGAGGCATCTTGGACACTGATGAAAATTAATAAGCATGCTACTACACATGGCTTTTGCTGGGGTAGAACCTATGACAAACAAATCCTTGCAAAAATTCAAAGATTATGTAATGACTCACCTGACTGAACATTTGAAAAGAGAGGAGATGGAGATCTGAAGAGGAATCAAACAGCTTTTCACTTATTAAAACTTGGTCCCAATCCTATTTTCTCCCACTGTTGAAAAACCTTGATTACTCAGCCATCCATAAACGTGTATTGTTGAATAACATATCATTAAAGAGGACAAGTGTTGCTTTAAGGTGGTACTACTCACCTTGGCGTAAACCCAATTAAATTTTCAAAAAAACTTGGGAACAAATCCTGTTGCGTTTTTTTTTTTTTTGATACGCCCTGTATATCATAGTTAAACTCACTAAATCGAAGACAAAAACACGACACTACGAACAATTTGACGCCAAAGAAATATTGTCCACGATAAGCTGAGGAGACGCCCTTCTCAAGTTTGTAGGAAGTTTGTTTGTCATGTTTGTAGGTATTTCTAGACATGGTGTGTGCAAGGTTATTTGTCATCCAAGCGAGGTGTGTAGGTTTATCTAGCGAAAGACGGTGACTTCAAATAATTCTATTGTCAAGCCGCGTGCAGGTTTATCTGGCAGCAGATAACTCATGCACGCAGGCAGTTTCGCAGTAATAACCGTATGATATCCGAAGGCAATTTGCAATACATGAATCTTGTCAGATGGAACTTCCTCTTATTTGTCGTCCCATTGGATCGTGAGATTTGAAATCATTGTTCCGTTTTTTTCTGAGTCTAGAGCAAACTTTCATGTTGCTCTTAATTCTCTTCCCACAGCGCACCGCCGTAACAGATCCATTTGATGAACCTTTGCTTCTGGTTTCATTTTGTATATACATGAATTATTTAGAATGCCAGAGAGCTTTCTAAATGTAAATTGTTTGTAAATATATTATTTATTATTATATAATATTATATATATATATAGATATATATTATATATATATAAATATGTTAAAATATACTGTTCGCCGCCGCCACCTATATAGCCTTACAAGTATATAGCTATAGCCTCAAAGTAGCTATCTCAGGCCGTGTGGGACTCGGGGTGTAGATGGTTAACACATCTGCCATGTACGAAGGTGACCCGGGTTCGATTTCCCGGCGAGTGACGACGTGCTATTTTGCGGCTTCTTCTACTCTGATCTTTCTTCTTTCTAATTGACTGTTCTTCTTTATAGGCCGAACGGCCATGTAAAACATACTTCAAATGCGGTATGTGCGTACCTTTAGCACAGATATTTCTATATATATATCTATATATAATATATATATATATATATATATATTATATATATATTTATGAGAGATTGGGTGTATCTAATCAACAATGGTTCCCCATTCGTAGGATTGGTATAGGTACCAAGATATATAGGCGAAAGAAATTGGAATGGGGTGAAACGTAGCACAGATGTTAAAGTATCGGTGTACTGGCCAAGCTTTCGCCCGCAGGGCTTCTTCTGGGCCTAAAATGGAGAAACATAGAAAACGACATGAGAAACTCCGTGTGTATAAAAAAAATGGAATAGATGAGATAAACAACACTAGCCCAAGCCGAGGGTTATAAAAGTGAAAATCAGTAGTTTAGACATAGAACAACAACAAATAATGAGTGCTTACCGGTGATGGTAGGGAAAAGAGGGGGAAGGCCGATAGGTCTGATGTTGTGTTACGAGAAGTGATGGATAATGAAAGGCAATGCCGAATAGAAACCAACTTTGGCTGGAAACGCAAGAGGGCGTAGAAAAGAATCAGGTCGAACGGTGGGGGATATGTAAAAAAGGAAAAAGTGTAGGCCGATTTCGGCATTTATTCCAAAGGGTTTAAGGGTGTTTAGCTTGGAAATCAAAAGATTCACGTCGAGGGTTGGTCATTTTGTGTATAACATATTCGATGCCCAGGAGAGAAATCCAAAACCTGTGTCATTCTGAGTTGAATTGATTGACGTGGGTACTTTTTTATTTTTAAGTTTTGGCCCAAGTTGATATCGGATTTGGTGCCCGTAAAGTGAACGTAAAGTTTGGTCATAGATTTGGGCCGCCATATTTGTAGTGCATTTTTTACAGTGATCAAATAACCACCAGGATGTTTGTGGTAATTGGGGGACGGATTCGCCGTAATTGGATCTGGTAATTTCGAGGATTCATTGATAAATGTGCATACGGAGCCCTACTTGCGTTACAATATTTGAAACATCCGGGTGTTTGTTTGTCGTCAAAGGGGCGTAGGTTGGGCCTGTCACAGTGAGGTCTCGCAATTCCGGGCGGCGAATGCCACAGAATAAGTGTGGAAGGCTGGAACGGGAATATGTTGTTTCAGTCTGTCATCTTTATGTAGGCTATGTTAATATGGCGAGAAATAATATGATGGCGATTTGGTTAAGGATGGGTTTGTACGGTGACAAGTGACTCTGTCTGTCTTTTTCTTAGTTTGTATTTCAGTAAGAGAATTTCGGTTTTTGTTTTAGCCTTTTGTTGTTTATCAATATAATTTTTCATCGTATTTACGGTTAAGTAAGTTGACATTTGAGTAAGTTGAGATACGTTCTATCTTCTTCGGTTCCGAGCAGATTCTTCGACTTCAGTGCCTGCTATATGGGATGCCGCGAATGTGTGAGGGGGTGAACTACGATGGTAAGAGTATGTGGGTTTATCTGTGGGCTGGCTATAATAGCGTAGTTTGTATGGATCCGTTTCTGAGCTTTGTAGGGTATCGAGGAAAGGTACTTCGGAAGATGATGCATTGAATGGAATTTAATCGGGGATGGAGGTTTTTTATAATGGACTTGAATTTTTCAAGTGTATCAGTGCCATGAGTCCAAATGAAATGGATGGCATCGATGTCCGTTTCCATGAATCCCGGGAAAGGTTTCATTGGACTTAAATCAAGGACGGTGGATTCCAAGGATCCCATAACGGATTAGCCGTTGAGGGCGCTGCACCTGCCCATCCTTAGACCTAATATTTGTTTGTATAATTTGCCGTTGAATTCGAAACAATTGAGGGACATAACCAGGTTCAAAGAGCAGGCTAGTTAGGCGTCTGTAGGATGCGAAGTTTGGCGTATGTTAATACAATTTTAGCTGCTATAGGCCTTCTTTCCTTGTGATTGATGTTGGTGTATAAAAGCCGGTTACGTCGGCAGAAACCGCAGGGTGTTGGCGGAAGGGCCTGAGGTTGACGTCTGAATGGTGTTTGATGAATGGGTGTATCTTGGATGTCGATGGAAGAGATTTAACCCAAGGTCGAAAGGGAAAATCATGAAGCGGGAGATCTTGCAGTGGGGACATCGCCTCTGAGACTATAGCCTAACCGGGATTATTCGGTTTATGAACCTTCGGAGCTATGTATGGGGGCACTTACGTTCTTGAGTTAGGAGTTATGGTTTGGCGAGTATCATCATCGATGTCAAGTTCGAGAGAGTATTTTGGACATTTTAAGTGTGTTTACGCGTAGGCTCAGATTTAACTTGTTTTATAGGCCAATCCTGGTCCTTGACTGACGTAGCTCCTTCTTGGACGTAAGCCCTTCTTGACATATATAATTCTATATTATATATATCTATATTAAATATATATATATATTATATATATAGTATGAGATATATATATATATATATATATCATATATATATATATATATCTATCTATATATATAATATATATGTATGTATATATATAGTGGGGCGTTATACATACACACACGTGCACCGTTAGTTGAATATTCGAAAACATCAATACAAAACAGAGCCTTTCCTCCGCATAAAGTTTGGCCTTTGGTTGAAGTGTAATTGAAAAACATTCACACGGGCGACCGCACTATTAGCGTAAAATTAAACTGCGGCTTATTGGTTTCTACTGGTATCTGGATTGTAATCCATTGACGGTTGTATTCGTACATAACAGAGCGGACTTCAGGTTTTAGACAATCTACAAGAATGTCCTTGGCGGAACAAATAACAACACTATAATTTAACAAAGCACTTACTTATAGTGTATGCAAAAACCCTACAACGCCACATGAAACTAAAAGAAACGAAAGGGCCGCAACTTGTATTTTTCCCTGTGGAATATTGAATCGGACGTCTATGGAAATCTACAAATTGCGGTCCACTTCTGTAGGGCCTGCATGACATACAATGACAACTTCTCATCTATTCTGGCCTACTGGTTTTTATGTTAGGCTGAAGAACAAACAGACATAGAAAGCCTGACATCCAAGTGTACATAACACGTTTTCTCAATAATGTCTGTGCCTAAAATAATTTCCTTCACATGTTTTAAATTAAAAATTGCGTCAAATGGGCCGCCAGAATAAATTTTTTCAGTAAAATGCATTAAACAAAATATTAAGAGACCCATTGATGAGATTTTCAAGAAGAAGCGCCCCCCCCCCAATTTTTCTCGACCTAGGTTTTTTTACATAGTTTTGAATGCGTCCATGTATTAGATCACACCTGAAGTGAATAAGCCGAATACGCCCGTCTTTTGTAATAAGATCGTGATGATTTAGTACTTTCTGTCGTGCACTACAGAAAGTCAAAGCATGTTTTGCTATGGGTCACGAGTAATGAGAGCAGCAAGTTTCAAAACACGGTTTGCGGTTTTCTTTTGCACCTCTTTGTCCAAAAACCTTCAAACGTTCTCGTAGTGGTTTCTACAACCGATCCCCAGTGAAATTTGAGAAAGATTAATATCCTAAAAAATCTCCTGTCATTTAATACTTATTGTTTACATGCGGCTTTCATGAGCTGAAAGGCGCTTTTATTATGAATATGCTCCATACTTCATATCATACTCAATTTGCTTCGCATTTGTAGACCATTGATTTCAAAGGATTCTATTTTCAATGCCGCCATTGTCGCGTGCATGTTCATCAGCAGCAGATAATTTGTGATAACCGCGTACGATAAAATGGATAAAACAGTATAAATATGCATTACAAGTGTATTGGCGGTTACTCAAACGTTTATTACTTACGGAAATATGTTCGTTGTTTACAGCTGATTGCTTTCGTCACCAGTACAAAGCGCTAAAGAATGATTTCTTTAGCTCCCTAAAGCTCATGGTTCTTCTAAGCTGTGCAGATGAATACATTCCTACAGTGTCCCCGTGAAATGAAAAGAAATGAAGGCCGTAGTTTTGCTTGTGGAGATATTCACAGCATCGTACATTGAAATCTACAATCACGGTCCCTCTGTAAGGGCCTCAATGACAATTACATGACAACTTTTCTGTTTGGGCCTTGCCTATTTTTGTGCAACTTCAGGCCTCGAAGGACAATGTTAACAGTAAACAACAGGAAAGTTTGGACAGTGAAAGACCGTCAGTGACAGCCGACTTCAACATTATTATTATTGTGTAACTGCGAACATGTGGGCGCTCAAATGGTGTGAATGTTGTACATCTGTCATTTATTTGAATGCAACATACTGAGTATTTTTATCTGAACGAAAATAACTGATCTTACATCCGAAGGCTATTTGCAAAACATAAATCTTGTCAGATGGAACTCCTCTTATTTGATGTCGCCATGGACTGATAGATTGAATCATTGTCCCGTTTAGGAATTCTCGAGCAAACATTCATATTGCTCTTATTTTGACCCAATTCCGCGCATCGCTGTAACAGATCTCAAAAGATAAACTTTGATTTGTTTAACAGCGTTTTGTAATTTAGAATTGGGATCCATATTGTATTTAACGGCAGAGCTGGAAATGCTAAGTTTATTTCGTCCATGATGAAAAGTGCCACCTCAAGAAAATGGACTTCAAAAAAAAAAAATAACTTGACGGGCCTGAAACA
>JAMKCH010085014.1:0-84387 GCA_023653785.1 Ophioderma brevispina
ATTCATATGTAACATGCTTTCAAACCGAATCTTTGTTCTTAAGACCAGTGATATGTAGAGCAGTAGTAGACTGCGTCGTCTGAGGAACGGAGTCCCACAAGGATCAGTATTGACTTCCATACTGTTCAACTTGTATATCAGCGACTTACCTCAAACAACATCTAGACAATATGGCTACGCCGACGATCTTGCCCTTCTTCACTCGGACAGAAGCTGGACTGAAGTATAAAGTACACTTACTGCAGATATGGCCCTACTTGCAGCATATCTCAAGACTTGGAGAATCAAGCTGAGTGAAGCTAAGACCACCGCTACTGTCTTTCATCTTAACACCAAAGAGGCTCATCGCCTGCTCCAAATCAACCTGCCATACAATCCTACACCAACTTATCTGGGATTGAAGCTTGATCGACAGCTTACTTATCGACAGCATCTCGAGTCAGTATGTGTAAAGGTATCTTCGAGGAATAACCTCCTGTGCTGCCTTGCTGGATCGTCACGGGGTGCTAGTTCATCTACTCTACGCACCACCACCCTGGCTCTGGTCTACAGCGCTGCTGAATATGCCGCCCCAGCATGGTGCAATAGCTCTCACACAAAAAAGCTGGACACAGTAATCAACGAGACCATGAGAACCATTACTGGCCGCCTTCGTCCTACTCCATCTGAGTTTCTACCAGTGCTTTCAGGCATTGCACCTGCAGTGCTTCGGAGAGAACATCTCACACAAAAACTGGTGAACAAGGATCTGTTGGACAACAAACACCTGCTGCATAATACTGTCAAACAATCACATCAGTTCGGCAAACAGAGACTGCGCTCTCGTCGACCTTTCTGTCGACACGCCGCTAAACTCTTCAACTCCCCATTCAATATCTTACAGACACGGAACACTGCCTGGATAGATACCCCAAGACCAATTCACTATCACACCTATGACAGAACTCCCACCTGGTAGCAATCTCCCAGGCAAGGAATGGGTCACCTTGAACAGGATTTGCACAGGAGTCGGTCGTTTCAACAGCAATTATGCACCGATGGGGGCTGCGACCATCTCCATCCTGGCAATGTGGCTCTCCATCATAGACTGCAGATCACATTCTCAATGAGTGCCCTACCATTCGTCCACCGGTGGATATAGACCTCTCAAACCCCAGTCGGTCACCAGTGAGCTGGCTCCACCAAATTTAACACATTTAGCTGCTGCCTCATACGCAAGAAGAACATTCCAACAAAAGATAAATAATAGCACTTGTATGCAAGTTTCACGGCGACGCACTGACAGTGTGCTTTCGAAAATTATGCCAAACACGAATGTTATGTGCAACAACGTGTATGCCTTCATCGAATATGGCACACTATGACTTGAACTTCAGTGATGCAAAGTTCACCTCAGAAACCACATGTAGAAACCTTTAGAGATTTTCTGTGGGAGGACTCATTCAGAGGACACCGGAAGTCTTGCTAAGAGGTCAAATGCTTTCTAGAAGTCAATGTAGATTTTTATCTATGCAGATGACTTGTGTTTGTAAGCATTTATTTATTCACATATTTGTCAAAAAGGGAGCAGTTGTCTACTCTGGTAAACCCTAAATAACGCAGCCTCTGTGATGATATTGCTAGCGGTGTGTTGGATATAAGATCACAATCGCTCATCATGATTTGTCATCATAAGACTTAAAGGTGCTTGTTTCAATTGATGTCTATTGTGTTCTGTACTTGACATGAGAGCCTGGCACTTGCAAAACACTGAGGGCAACTATTCTATGGACGATTTCTCATTTCTCGTAGTATGATGGGTAATTTAACGGTGAAACTTATTCATTAAAGGTGCATTTCGTGATTCCATTACCTTCTGAACTCTTCTGTTTTATTCATTGTTCACTAGATATCCTTGAGAAAAGCTTATTCCCAAATTTTTAGTTGATCCCGATCTTGCGGTTTTGTGTTTTGAGCAATTGCTTGTTTCCCACGGTCCCATAGGCCACTGTGCTGTAATTTCTGTCCGTTTACGGACAGAAAATACAAAATTGCGAATTTCTTACAGATACGACCGAATTTGGACGTAAGATTAGTATTACACGTGGATTACTAAAGCTGACGGTTCAGATGACATAAAAACGTTTTTTAGGTACGTTGGGGGGACGAGGTTGTGGATCACGAAATTCCCCTTTAAGGTATGCCAATTAGCCAGTGCTAAGTTAACACTAACAATGGTCGCGTGTCATGGACTAAACTTTGAATTGGAATATGTTTTCCGTTTCCACTCTATTTGACTACCAAAACAAAACCAAAGGAAATATGAAATTAACTGAACGTCTATAGTATAGTATACAGATTAGCTTCAAGATCCACTGTTGGATATTTCACAAGAGCCACTATCAGTGATTCACCCGCGAGAGTCAAAATAAGTCTATAGAATTTTGGTAAGTTAATTTTTACAACTGAAAACTCACAGAAAGGTAAGAAACAGCAGTGTTAAATATCAACATTTCCATTGAAATACGTTTGTAGTTAGTGGTTTGTAACGGACGAATGACTAAAATTTTTGTTCTTATTAGTTTACTTTTGGGCTTATAACTTGTAGGGTATGTTAGGAAATATATCTTATTACAGACATGCAAAAATCACTGAAGTCCTTTATCACACTAGTCAAACACAATTCCAAATATCTAAGAGATCTAAGAAAGTTCCAAATGAAGACTAACGACAACAACAAAAAAAGTAAAATAATTATTAACTTAAATAGACAGACTGATGAAACCAACATATTTCAAAAAGCAGATCAAGTGGAGGGTCTGAACACAGTGGGGAAATTAGGTAAATAATATCAAACAATGTTGAATTCTAATTGCATTTTTTATGAAATTCATACTCATACTACCTAACATAACTATAATGATGTTTACCCTCAAAATTTCAGGGATGTAAATAGAAAAAGAGTTAATGCTCAGTATTGTAGTTAGTGACGAATCAATGTAGGATTTAAAATTAATCTCTATTGTATTACATTAAATCCTATTAGATTTGAATTCAAGGCAAAATATTTAATTTTATATCTATATTGATGGAGTCCTAGCTACAATCTTAAGGATTCACTTTTAACCCTATATCCTTTACTGGGATTCTAGGGCAATTTCTTGGCCTCGCACACAAGGATTTTAGCGGTAAAGATTGGCCTGTTTGTGACATGCAGCCAGTACAATTTTGTGTGGGCAACCAGACTAATATGGGTTACGTTTCATTGGAAAACACCTAGAGGCAAGATATGTCTAGAAATCGAGGGCAATGTTTCCAGCCAGAATTGCCTCCCTACCTAGCCATGGTTCCGATTCACGTTTGTCTCAACAATGGACCACTGAAGCAAATCTGGGCTACTTCCAGCCAGGTATATTCTCGAAAGCGCGTAGACGAATGGAGGGGGCGGATCCCCATCTAGGGAGTTACATGTTTTGAAATTTTAGAGTGGTAGCCCAGAATAGTTCAGACGACGAGGTTGTCCTTTGACGACACTATATTCTGCAGTACAATATCCAAGTGCTTAACCACCAAAAGTCTGTCTGTCGCCAAATGTCCACTTTTAGGACCACAAAATGGAATTGTTTTTGAATCGCAAAACTGAAGCTCTTTTGGGGCTTGAAAAAAAAATGAAGAGCAGGCAGGTCAGCTTTCACACTGGTACTTCCATCAATCTACTCCATCTCTGTGATGATAATTTGATAGACTTCTACTGGCAAAGTTCGTTAGGTTTCAATCTCATCCTTACATTATGGTTTCACAACTTTTTTTTTCATCTAAAACAGCCATTTACAACATCAAATACATCACCTACCACTGTCCAATTGGATCTCCCATAAATTACATAATCTGCATTGCATCCTCTTACATCATGAGAAACTCCCCTTTTGCCAATATTGTCAAAATTGCACAATAACTTGGAAATCCAAGCTACCCCTTCCATACTAAATAAAGTACCTTCCCTGGAAATATTTTCTCAAGTACAATTTCGAAATGAAAATATCTTTACTCACAAAATGGATGATACTATACCACACATGCATTGATATATCATTGGACGTTTTTCTGGAGCATTATATCTGGGCTCGCAGCCAGAGCCCAGATACAGAATCCGAGACTAGTATACTCCGTATCACCTCTAGTGTCACCTAATACGATTTTATCATACCCAAGCAGAACAAATGAAGCACAAACAGGGCCTAAAAAGGGTGATTCACAACACACAATACTTTACGGACTGTTAGTATTGTTTAAAATGAGTGCAAGGGTGAAGAATTTTCATCACATCAGCGACCAGAATCTTAGAAAATAAACGGTCCTAAATCCATCGTGTATGTTCGATTCACAAACAAATTATCATCTATTTTTAAAGTCTTTTGGTATATGTGAGAGCGATTATGCTTAAATCTTGTTCCAACTCGGTATTGCTAAAAATCGCCAATTAGAACAGTGATTTACGTCAAAAATGACACCGCATTTTTCGGATTTTGTTGTCATTATGCTTGGTCAACTCAAGCGCAGTTCTAACTGACATGAATACGATCGTTGCAGGCGCGCTCCGGGGTATGATACGGGATACTATTTAGTCGTAAATTCCTACGATTATCCAATGAAAACCGAGGGATCTACTTGAATGGTATTGATAAAATATACACACATAACTACTCTTATTTATGGCCTGGGTATGACTTCTTTACGTCTAGTACGGCGTGCGATATTCAATTTGAAATCCGCGCAACCGACAAACGGGTGTATTATAGAATTGTATTATAACGTATCTCTGTAAAGATTAAAGAAAAAAATCGTCGCCTCGAAGAAATTACATCCTTTAACCACTTACATTACACACACTAATTCATTGAGTTTTATGATCTTGATATTATATATTTTTCTAGCTTCGAGAATGATGGCTATTTCAGCTTTCAATGGGTGATTGGGATGAGTTTGTTGTTTTTGTCTGAAACAGAATCGCCTTTTGATGCATGAAGAACCGGGGGAACACATGCCATTTATAGAGCATTGCCCTTTTGTTTGAGAACGTGTTATACAAACATAACTACTGATACTTATGATTATTTTTCCCAGGGTATTACCTGTGCTCGTGTACTATCAATGACCGCGTGTAATTAAGTTAATATCGTCATAACCGACTTACGGGTGATAACATGTATAAACCAAATCTATAAAGATCCGAGAATCGCCACCATGAAGAAAAAATTCAATTTGTACTTGATAGCAATAATTAAAGGTTGTTTTTGGCTTTGATGGCTAAAACTCAACCATATGAACAAATACTTATCATGTGTGTCATAATGGCCATCTATATTATTTATCTTATCTTGGAACGTATGTAACGTAACAAAACATGTTGACAGGGAAGCAGTGTCGTGCCCTCTCTGAGGGGGCACATTTCCGGTCTTGGGCAATTTTCCCTCTTAGGGGGGCAAAGGCCAATTTATTCCCGACACTGCAAAAATTCACACTGCATAGTGCCTTTATCACACTAGTCAGACACATTCAAATATCTAAGAGATCTAGAAGTTCCAAATGAAGAAATACGACCAACAACAAAAAAAGTAAATAATTATTAAATAGAAGAGACAGACTTGAATGAAAACCAACTAGTGGGGCAAAAGCCATCAAGTGGAGGGCTGACACAGTGGGGAAATTAGGTGAAATAATATCAAAACAATTTTGAAAACTTTCGAATTGATTTTTTTTCGAAACCATACTATAAACTACCTAACCAAACTTAAATGAGGTGTCAACTCAAAATGTCAGGGATTTAAAAGTAATGCTCAGGATGTAGGTTAGTGACGATCAATGTGAGGAGTTAAAATTAATCTCTATATTTATTAACATTAAAATCCTATTAGATTTGAATCAAAGGCAAAATGATTTATGTTATATCTCATATTGATTGTCCCTAAGTCCAATCCTTCTGAGGATTAACTTTTAACCCTATACCTGGACTGATTCTAGGCATTTCCTGGGCCGCACACCAGATTTTTAGGTAAAGATGGCCTGTTTGTGACATGCACCATTACAATTTTGTGGGCAGACAAGGCAATATCGGGTTACAGTTACATTGAACACAGCCTAGAGGCAGATATGTCTAGATCGAGGGCCAGGTTCCACCAGAATTGCCTATGTCTCCGTAGCTTTAGCAATGGTTCAGATTCTCCACTTTGCTCAAACAATGGAACCACTGAAGCAAATCTGGTCTACTTCTAGCCCAGATCGCTTCAGCAGTTCCATTTTTTTTAAATGTTGAAATTTAGAGTGTAGCCCAGATAGTTCAAGACGACGAGGTTGTCCTAGACGACACTACTATTCTGCAGTAAAAATAATCCACGTGCTAACACCAAAGTCTGTCTGTCGCAAACATCCACTTTTAGGACCACACTGGAATTGTTTTTTGAATCCAAAAACTGAACTCTTTTGGCTTTAAAAAAATGAGAGCAGCAGGTCAGCTTTCAACACTGGTACTCCATCAATCTACCATCTCTGGAGATAATTTTGATAAATTCTACTGGCAAGTTTAGTTTCAATCTCTCCTTACATATGTTTCACACTTTTTTTTTTTCACAAATCCTAAAAAACAGCCAGTACAACAATCAACAATACATACCTAACACTGTCCAATTGGATCTCCCATAAATTACATCATCTGCATTGCATCATCTACCTCAGAGAAACTCCCCCCTCTTTTGCAATAGTTGTAAACTTGCCATAACTTTGGAAATACCAACGCTATCCCCTTCCTAATAAATAGTACCTTTCCCTTGAGAATATTTTCTCACGTACTTTCGAAATGAAATATAATCTTTAATCACAAATGATGATACTCATACCACACATCATTGATAGATCTGACAGTTTTTTTCTGGACTGATATCTGGGCTCGCAGCCCAAGCCCAGATACGAATCCGACTAGATTCATATCCGTATCACCTATAGTCACCTAATACGATTTATCATACCCATCAGAACAATCGCGACAAAAACCATAGGGCCTAAAAAAAGGGGTGATTCACCAAACAAACAATACTTTACGACTGACCATTGGTTTCAATGAGTGTCAAGGTGAAGAATTTTCAGCGACAAGAAGCTTTGAAAATAACGGTCCTAAATCCATCTTTTTCTGAGTCACAAACAAAATATTTCATCTACTTTAAAGTCTTTTGTATAATGTGAGAGCGATTATGCTGAAATTCTGTTCCAACTCGGTTCAACATTGCTAAAAATCGGCAAACTTAGACGCAGTGATTTACGTCAAAAATGAACACGAATTTCGGATTTTTTGTTGTCATGATTGCTTGGTCCAGCATGCGCCAGTTCCTAACGACATTAATACAGCTTGCAGCCGCTCCGAGGGGATATACGGGATATATTTAGTCAGTAAATTCCGAACGATTATCCATGCTAAAACTCGAGAGGATCTACTTGATGGTAATGAGAATATACCCACCGACTCGCTTATTTCTGGCCTGGGTATGCACTTCTTTTACTTCTAGTACGGCGTGGCGATATTCATTTTTGATACGCCCAACCGCCAACGGTGTATTATAGAATTGTATTATAACGTATCTCTGTAAAGAATTAAAGAAAATCGTCCCCTCGAGAAAATTACAATCCATTTTAACCACTTACTTAAACACCTAATTCATTGAGTTTTATGATATGGATTTATATATTTTTTCTAGCTTCGAGAATGATGGCTATTTCAGCTTGATGTGTTATATGGATGATTTGTTGTTTGTGACTGAAAAAGATCGCTTTGAGGCATGAAACCGGGACACATGCCATTTATGATCATTGCTTTTTTTGAAGAACGTGTTATACAAACATACGTACTGACCTTATGATGATTGCCCAGGTTATTGCCCCTGGCTCGTTGTACTTCACGACACGTGTAATGTCTTTTAATATCGTAATAACCGATACGGGTGCAGAACATTTGTAGAAACAAATCTCATAAAGATCCAGAATCGCCACCATGAGAAAAAATATAATTTGTACTTGATCGCATAATAAAGTTGTTTTTGGTCTTTGATGGTCTCAAAACTCAACCATATTAACAAATACTTTCATGTGTGTCAATAATTGGCCCGCTCTATTATCTTATCCTTGGAACGCATGTAACGTACAAAACATGTTGGACACGGATCGTGCGCGTGCCCCTCTGAGGGGCACATTTCCCAGTCTTCGGAATTTTTCCTTCCTCCCTCTTACAGGGGTCACAAGCCAATTTTTCCCCCGCAGAACAGAGGTGCTAAAAAACGGCTGATTAGCATGATTTTTTATGCATTTTTTTTCACACCAAGCGTCCTGCCCCCCGCCTGTATACGCACTGCAGGGAAGATTCTCTTCAGGTACCATGAAGGTAGGAGAGAAGGAGAAAGCTCTTCCCATATCCCTTTGACCGGAACATCGCGCGCTCGTAAAAACGGCGTAAAACTATTGTTTGGTGACAATAACACACGAGATCATATTGAGGTCTGATGCAATGTGTCAACTTGCATCATGTACATAATTTTTAACGGATAGCGACATATATATGGTAAGAATTGTGCTTCTTGTATAAAAGCAATGAACTTGGCATAAATGTTTTTTTGTTTGTACAATTACATACTGATTATTGATATTTTTTAGACATGAACCACGTCACCGTCGATCATCTTCAAGGAAAACAAGGTCATATTTGGGGTCATTTGAGGTCATTTATAAAAGTAGGAGATAGCATTTTCCTAGAAGAGCTAAGATGCGTTACATTGATTCTAGTTTTTTTACTCGTACTTTTTTCAGCTTTTTAAAAACTTGAAGGTGTTGTAACGCCGTATTTCTAGCACTAATGAATTGTAGACGACATCTAACTTGGAATTGGGAAAGAAAAATCTGCACAATGACACCAAACTTGAAAAATTCTCAGAAAAAAATGCCACTTTTTTTTTCAATTTTGTCTCGAATCTCGTAGTACGTTTTTTTGGCAATGTAATAAAATCTATTTTTTTTTTTAAAGTAAAATGTACAATATTAAGGAAATAAACAATGAATAAATGGAGCATATTCAACGAAGGCCTAGGGCTAGGCCTGGCCTATAGCAATTTATTTGTGCCATTTTGGGTTTTCAACACATCTTGTATTGGTGGGCAAGGGGGCTTGAGGGCAACATTTCACAAGCGGATAATGTCGGGATGAAGAGGGGATTCGCATATTACCTTACTTGAGCAATATTTTTTTTGCGGGGGGGGGAGCAAAGCACACCCATAAACGCAACCTCAAGCATTAAGACGGTTTTCTGAACATGGTAGCACAAAGAACTTTGTTTTGGGGGGGGGGGGTTCGACAATAATGGCACATTTTTTTGAAGAGCACCCCCAATTTTCAAAATTTGATATTTTTGGCAGAGTTACGTTGGTATTGTCTAGGAAACTATACCTGCGAACGGGGATGCTAAAAATGTGTATTTATCATACACAAAATAAGCTACGTTTATATCCGTCCATGATTAATACGTTACCTTGAGAAATATCCTCGAACTTGATTGCCTTAAAACCAATAAAACAACTAATGGATGAGCGTAGACACGCATGGGCGGGCTGTTTCCCCGGCTGATTTCACATTGGAAGGCTGTTTTCCCGCAGCCGTTGAAATTTTATCGGAGATCTCCGATAATATTATTCCCTAATTCACTATGTAAGAATCTCAAAATTCTTTAAAATGGGGAGCGCTCTTTAAAAAATTTGTTATAGACTCACGGGCTACTATGACCCGCCCCTGCACCCCCCGGGGATTTTTGGAGAACAACCATTTTTTTGTGAAGCTTACCAGAAAGCCAACGGAATTCAGGTTTGTCTGCAAAAATCCCCGCCCTGGGTTAAACGGTGAGGGCGCTTTCTTCAAATGGCTGCAAAATCAAACCACCCCCTTCGGGATATATAACAACATGCTAAAAGGGCACACACAAAACATCACTGTCTCTGATTTTGGTACCAATAGATGCTATAGTCCTCCTTCTTTCCATTATCATCAAACTGAGTCCACATGCCTAGCATTACGTACGTCACAATGACGTCATACAGTTCGCATATTTTAGCACTTGTAAATTTCATAGACCACATAGGGAAATCTTCATTTTTTGCCAAAATGTTAGGAATTCCATTTTCAAATGGTTTTTTGGTTTTAACGTGATGGAAATACTAGTTTTATAAGAATGCGAGCATTGTAGGTGTCTAGTAATAAAACGTTTTTGTAGACTGAAAAATTGGCAGAAATACAATTTTCCACCCTATAAATCATAATACAGGCATTTATAACTATTCCTCAACCACGACCTCATAGTGACGTCATAATGAGATTTGGCGACTTTTCTGATACCAATGGAAGAAGAACCTCTAAGCTACCTAGTTGTACAAATTTTACCGGAATCGGATATTCAACGAAATCAAAAACGAAAAGACAATCCAAAGAAACGACACAACTCGAAAAAAATCAAAAACGCATACACAAAAAAAACAAAACGTGTTTTTTTTATTTCCGTTTATATTGTTACAAAATTTCTCATGGTAGACGTTTTATTCAAAACCTCTTACATTATATCTATGCCTTCCAATCCTTGGGAAGATCGACGTGATGTGCCAAGAGCACTCGTTAGAGGAATGCCATCCAATACATCCAATTAATCAAGGCCCCTGATTTTGTAACCAGGCCTATTGGCATACCAGAAACTTCCTCCACCAGATATCATTGTTGGAAAGTTTAAATTATGGTGCACTAATATACAATTGGCCATCAGGAGAGTTTGATCGCCACAAGATTGTCTTACATCAAATATAGAGGAAGAATAATCTAATACAGAAGAAGACAATAGATGATGCACTCAAGAAAGGAGGAGGAAAGAGAAATCAATTTCTGTAATAAAGGACTGCATTTAAGCTCGTTCCCAAGAAACGCAAATTTGCATAAAATATCGCAATTGAACAATACCAATGATTATTAAAAATGGAAATTCTTCTTATCTGTTCCAAACACATTGGTATAAATAACTTCAACATTGTTCAAGCCAGAGGTGGGTTACAACTTCTGGCTGCTTAACTGAATTCTGCAAGGTCCAGTTGTTTGTGTATTGTTGCAAACCAACATTGAGCGAGACCAAGAGATGCACCAGTGTCCTGATCTGCTTCCAGTGACTCACTTCTGCAAGGAAACCTTGATCGGACCGATTCTTGGATCTCACTCAGCTTAGACAACCGCCACGGGGTGTGCACCCAAGAAAAAGCCATCGCTCACCAGGCGGAAGACGCTCAGCAGGCTCAATACCAATAGATGCATTGGTTGACAGCAAGGCCTTTCTTGTCCAAACCAACTCCGCCCCCAAACTCCTTAGAGATTTTCAGAAGGACCGACTTCCTAAGAAACTACCCCGGACCTAAGGGGCGGTCAGAAGCCGGCCTCGTCCAAGCACAGGGCGCTCAATAGCCAAATACTGGCGCTATGATCATGCATGCTACGCTGCCTGCATGTAATCCCCTCCCTACCGGGCAGCATACTCCACCTCGAGCAGCACAGGGCAAGCGCCGGCGATCTCAGGGCATACGGCAACAGTTAATGGGGAAGCACCATTGTGGGGGTTCAGGGCAGAGACCCCGTAATTAGCTCTTGAGTTGAAAATGTTTTGAGGGGCTTTCGGAGAAGAGTTTAGGTCATTTAAATCTTGAAAGCAGATTAAACTATGCTGAACGTTACGGTTACGGGGGTCCGGGCGGAACCCCCAGAAGCGCTTGGTTTGAGCATTTTCAGCGCATTCCGAGAGAGCCGCTCGGTTTCTCCCAATCATGAAGCTGATAAACTATACTGCCCCTGCGGGGTCCAGGGTTCGGAAGATCCTGTGGAAGCTTCTTGAGTTTTAAATAGCATGACATGTTTTGAGTGCCTCGGAGAGATCTCATAACTATCTCATTATCTTGAAGGCAGAATAACTATACTGCCCCTGGCGGGTGGGGTCAGATGAGGAACCCCGGACCTCTCTCAGTTGAGTATGTTTTTGGAATGCATTCGGAGGATCGCCAGTATACCGTCATTATCTTGCAGCGGATGATTATACTACCTGTGACAAATACACAAAACACACAACAGTAATTCTTTTTCTTTTATTTTTCCGAAACATCATTTCAGCCCCCCCCCCCCCGAGGTGGTGTCCGGGGGCATGCCCCCTTCCCCTTGCCTGCCATAGCTAGCGGCCACTGCTCCGAGGTGGGTCTTAATAAGGGGATGCAGGCCACGGTGACTCCTTTAAGTGAATCTGACTGTCACCGTGCTCAGGGACGCTCCCAGACCAGGACACTCAGAGGTGACGCTTGGCACGGCCGCGCAGACGAAAAACATACACCTATGCCCCGGATGTAACTTGCTGGCGCTGATTGTTCTCCTCACAAGAAGGGGCGAGCCCATCTAAAGGCCCTTTGATTCATCCCTTTGACATCGCATCCTGTGCGCCTATTCCAAGATTGTCTTTCAAGACAAAACGACAGGCTCCCGGCACTCTCAGGGCCTCAGGCGGTCGCCAGCACAGATTCCGAACCTAAGGCCATGAGCACGCTCCCCCTTGTCTTCCTCACCTGATCCCACATAACCACAAGCACGCCCCTGTGTGTTGAAGTATGTTTAAATAACTATATGTGGAGCGTTTGGTTTGCGTCCGCAACGCGTACAACTCCTTGCCTGAAGCTCTCACAAAGCAGGCGTTGAAGAAGCTTTGTTGCTCACTAGTACCATCCGTCAATACATCAAGACTCAAGAAACATGGATATGCAGTTTACAGGTGATCAGTGATTACGAAGGCGGTGGTGTGGTCTAGTTAATAGTAAGTAATAGACCATTTTTACATAAACGGTCCCTCTAATATCCCTTGAAAGAGCTGTAACACTCTACTTTTCATTTTAATTGTTTACTTACTCAACAAATCCACAGTGCTGACATAATACAATAATTAGGGACACCGCATTTTGCCTTTAAGAGCATTAAGTTTGTAAATCACACAGTGTTCAATTCATTGTTTGGTGGCCATTTTGAAATATGACGCCTCTAGACAGGCAGGTAAGCGCTAAAAGGTGTTTCAACTATCCTTGGTGTGTTTTGGGTGCGACTAAGTAGTCCCACAAGTCATGACTTTGGATCAAAAATTAAGCTATATGTCAAAAAAGGGCATTAAGTGAAAATTGGGCGCCATTTTGAAAAAAGCTCCCTCACGCTTACCAGGATGGGGCTTATATTTGCAGGCCAACCGGATTGATATCTATATGTATAAGGTTTCCAAAATAAGTGTCTCCAAAAATCCCCGCCCCGGGGGGTGCCAGGGTTTCGGTATGGGCTCATGACCTAATGACTCTAGGGGCTTAAAGTTGTTTCGGCACTGTCTTTTACCTTCAGATCTTATCGTAGTTTTGATTAAACACTTAATTAATCAATCATTAATCGAGCCAGACAGCTCGAATTCAGTTTACAAGATACAGTTTCAGTTTCGTTTATTTTTTAATTAGCATGATATCAGCATTACATATAAAATAAAACAATATAGATGCGTTTATATAAATAATAGAAGGCAAATACAAATAATCATGATGGTAAACAAAACATAGCATAGCTCGGGGTAAACTTGGTACACCCTTTGCCTCTAAAGGGTGCTTGTTCGAATTTATATCTATTGTGTTCTCTAACTTGAATAGAAACCTGGCACTTGGCACATACGCCCATGACACGTATCGTGTAACAAACTTGCGGGGTTTTTTTATGGTAGCAATCAATAATTTCATAATGCATATGGCAAAAGCCCTATTCATACTGGTCTTTTTTGATGGATTAACCATTAAACGGTGATTATTATTATATCTCTCGGGCATGAAATGGATACAGGGCTCAAATGTCAGGACGGCAATGAGAAACATACGGCCGTCAATCTTGTGGCGGGAACCCCCCTTTGCCCCTCCTATGGATCGAATGATATAGCGTGGTAAGATTTGCAGAGGCAGAACTCTGCGCCCTTGTGCTATTGAGAACCACTGAAGGAAAAACGGATCCCTCGTCCTTTAAGTCTAAGTTAGTTGATTGTCATCTAACTACGTCTACCATACAATGGTTACAGCACCTGCAGTGATGGAATGCATGGATAGATTTTGCTTGGTCTTTTTACAAATAGCATACCTACCATCCCTGCCTTTATAACCCCCCCCTACAACTTATAACTTACCCTCCCGCTTCATCCTATTTATTTTTATAATAATTTTACTTTTTATATTATTATTGTAATATAATTCTTGTGAATTCGCGAAATACCAAATACTATAAATCACCAATCTAATATGGTAATATACTCATGGAACTCACCTAAGTTGTGGAGGCTAAGCACTGGGGAATCTAACGCGGGACTAATTAATAAAGCCTAGCAGGATACAATGGGTTTAACTCTTATATTACATTGAGCACGAGGAGCAATTTGGGATGTATCTAAACGCTCTGATTTCTAAGTGTTTAACGCCTTACGGACATTTGGACCTGGGGTCCCCCCCTCTCGTCTCGGCGCGGCCGCTACCGTATACATCGCACTGACATACCATAGGTTGCATTGTATGTATTAACACACATGGGTACAAGTTTAATAATCATATATACAATATATCCCAGACACATTATATAGCATTGATTTTATATGAATTTAAGAAGCTAATAAAAGTGAGACATTGTCCCCAACAGACCATGCATTGCTATCATCAGCATGGCATCCGATGCTTTACATCATGTGGCATCCGTTGCAAACATTATGGCATCCTATTGCACACATCACGTGATCACAACTGTGACCCATCCACTAGCATCCATGGCTAACATCATTGCTTGTCTCCATGCTTTGACCTCATATGGCATCCCTTGCTTGACATCACATGGCATCCCATGCTTGGCATCATATGGCATCCCATGCTTGGCTCATTATGGCATCCCTCTTGCACATATGGCATCCCCTGCTAGCATCACATGGCATCCCTTGCTTGGAATCACATGGCATCCAACTGTGTGGCATGGGCCTGACTGAATGTTCAATGTCCTCCACCTTACCTTACCTAATATTAGAGATTCCACATCTCCCGTCGGAATAAAGCGGAAATTGTGTAATGATGAGAATGTACATGCAATCATGTTGAGTATTTGGGCAGGCACCCCCCGTTTTTAAGCCAAGGGATCTTGACCCTTGTACACGCACCACACAAGCCAAATGAAGCACACGAGAAAGTACATGCAATGGGTACCACTGAAACATAAACATCTGCATCGTTCCATACCTACGATCATCCCACGAAATACATGTGCGATCGCCTTCATGTATCATAGATACAAAAAAGTGTAATAGAATTTATCAATAACATCGCGAGAGTAGTGAGGGTACCAATTTAATACCTCACAGACAAGTTAATAAAATAACACAAGCATTAAGTCTACTCATGTAAGGACATTCGCCTGTTTCTAACAACCTGCTATGAAATACATAAATTGCGGCCTGATAATTCAAAGCGCGTAGTACAATAACATTTTAACTATATCAAAGCAGGCAAGTACAATTGGCAATTAAATAACTTTCACAGTGTACAGGTATTAGGTGGGTACTTCCAAAATATTATTTGTATCTAGCCACAACTGCCTCTCTCGACACAATGGATAACTTTTCCATTTATACCCATAATACCTGCCATTTTGTTAATTAAAATGGGCGACACTGTGCATATCATAGAATTGACCTATGCAAATACAATTGAGTTACGAATTGCGATAACACAGCGTGCCTAAGTTCCGGGGGTTAAGTGTCATCAAGCGAGTGAAAGTCATAATATCGGCTACATTAAATATCATTGAAGCGCTACACTAGATCGGGGTCCTGGGTGAGTGGGATGAAGAGGAAAAGTGGTGCCGATCAGCGCATGCTGCATACCGATAGGCACGGAGAGGTGGGCGAAACGAAAATCTTCACGTGGCTCTGTTTGACACGGTATACTGACAACTAAAGCATTACATTATACTCCATTACTTAATCTTACATTATTTTACTCACACACACATCATCCCCCTTCATCCCCCCACGCAGAGCATTGCTACCACAATACGCCATGATGCGAGTTTATCCAAAGACCTAACTACCCAATATGGTGCTAAATAATAATCTTGTGCTCACACCACCCCAGGTTCACAAAACACAACATCGCTCTGGGTGTACGTCATTTCCTAAGCAACCACATCATTCATCATTACATTATAAGGTAACGCCTCACCAGTCCATCCGCAAGAGGCACCAACAGATATCAATAATTCAGTGGTACAAAGTACCCCACAATCACGTTACTTAAAAATCAATAATCAATACTATGTAATAATAAAACGACAACTTTGAATGATATTACATGAAATATCAAAATATCGTCAGATGGCATCATAAATTTATCAACGCACTACATTAGATGAACTTACATACGAACCCGTTACCGATAATCTCAAAAACAGATCAAGCGTTAATAATCATCGTTTTTATGCTTTATTTTTTGTGAAGTTAGGAAATAAAACTAATCACTAAATACCATGAAAGTACAAGACTTAGTTGTGACTTGTCCATGATGCAATGCTTCAATGCGTAAACCACACGGTTTAAGTGATAACTGTACAGTAGATGGCTCGTTATTAAATATTCAGTTCACAACCGTGTATCGTTCCTTTTTTATCTAGTTTCATGCAACAAGATTCAATTTAATCCTTCACCACTAAAAGCCAACAATAAAGTCTGTTGGTTACAAAAAATCAAGTTAAAGAGAATAAATAGAATGGCCGATCCCTTATCAATCCGAATCGATCCCTAAACAATCCATCAACATTCCGAAACTACCTCCCCAAAACAATGACTGATTATGAATTTAAAATAAATAATAAATATACCCTTCACCTAAATGATTAATAAACAAAATAAAAATACCTGACGTACCGAACTCTATAATCTCCACAAGTTTCCCCATGTTGCACCATAACGTCGGAATGTATGACGATAACCAGTGGAACCGAGAGCGCATGTCAAAGCATGTTCCACATCTAAGTTAGAATTTTTCTGCCAGCCATGACGTGAAAGTGTGACCTGCAATGAGAATTCCCAAGTGGACCGTGTCACGGACAAGAATAATGAAATCTTCAACAAATACTCTTCTACATTCCTGAAAAATTCATGTAATTACTGTATGTAATTGCAAAAATGGTCAAATATTTTAACTATAATAATAAATAACGAAGTCAAAAGCAATGAACCCCCTCCCCCACCTTCGCCTATTAACTCCAACACGAAGCAGGTCCAGGCGCCGAAACAACAACTTGACCCCTTGTAATAATCAATGCGAGAAGTATGCGTACGTGACCTCCTATACTACACCGCAAGGAAGGCCTCAGGACTATGGCCGATGTCAATTTAAATTGGCAGGACAGAATATCCTAAATTTAATCATTGTAAAACCCCACATCACAAAATATATAAAAAGAGGCTGGACACTATTTGGCTTGTCATTCCATTACCACTAATACCGCTACAAATCTGATAAAATCGATATTACTTCCTGGGTAAATGGGGGGGGGGGGCAAGACATCGGAACCCGCAGCCTTCAGATCTCATACAATGAATGGCTGTATGTATGAGCAAACCGAACACTGAATAATCTGGTTGTTATCTAGCTGTATGAACAACCCTGCACACTTATAGCTCGCCTTGTTCATAGGCGCTCTACCAACTGCATCATGGGTTCACAATCCTCTGAGACAAAAATGTCTCATCAGATACATATTGAGGCAGAAATCATTGCGAAGAGATTGGGGAATTCCCCTTTTCTCCCCTTGCCCAAAAACTAAAGAAATAGCATACTATGGCACAAATTCATTTTATCAAGCACACAATTTGATGGTTCTAATTCCACCTGGCCTCTGTTCCATGCTATGGCAGGCCTTTCCATAGCAAGTTCATAATTCCACTCAGGCAACCCTGTCTAGCAGACCACTGCACCTGACCAAAAAAGGTATTTTGTGGTTTTATATCCAGACTAGCAGGCTCCTAGATACAATGTGCACAACAGACCACCAGGGTATACTACCCATTATTTTTTTTAATTGAATCTTTCTCTAGACAAGGGTAGCCCCTTCAATGCGAAAGCGCTGGTTTCAAACCTGCAAACACATGTTTCAAATAATTGAAATAAATGTCATTAAAAATTAGCAAGGTTGTCGGTCTCAACAGTACCGCCTTGATCAAGGCTAATTAAGAGCTTATGCGTTCAGAGTATCTAATCTGAAGAAGAAAGCATGTTTTAGATTGGTTGAAAAAATTAACTTACCTAACCTTCAACCAAAATTTTGGAAGTAGCCACAAATTAAGTTAGTGGGGTTGGTACATTTACTGCAACCCCTTTTGCGTTGTCCCCTGCTCCCAGTTGACAGCAGCGCTTGACGGATTGACGTGATACTGTACTTTAATTCCGTCAAGGCTGCTGAAGGGAGCAGATAATGTGGGTGCAGTAAATGTACCAACGCCGAGTTTTAGCTAAAAGAAAAACAAGACTAGATACCGATTGTGTCTTTAGAGCACGAGTAGTCATGCGGTAGATATTGCGGCCACGTGACCTTTGACCCCAATCTGTATGGCACATTATAAAGGGTTGGGTCAGCCCGTTCGTCTGAAAACGTTTTTGGTAATTTCAGCACAGTGGATATGTGGCGTGAGAAGGCTTTTAAAAATTTCAAAGAATTCCCTCTTTAATCGGCCCATGTGAACCTTTGACCCAAATGTGAAACACCCCATAGGGACCTTGGGTCAGTGGTTCTTCTGACCAAGTCAGTGATTATAGCAATTGATGTGGCAAAACAGCAACAAGGAGGTTAAGAGCGACTTGACCTTTAAATGACCCTTAGTGTGACCTTTGACCCCAATCTGCGAACACCCCATACGGGCCTTGGGTCAGCGGTTCTTCTGAAAAAAGTCTAGTGATGATTAGCAATTGATTCATGGCAGAAACAGGGCAAAAGGAGGGTAAGAGCGGACTGACTGTAAGAACCCTGCGTGACCTTGGACCCCATCTGTGAACACCCTGTATGGCAACTTGGGTAAGGGGGTTATTCCGACGAATTCTGGTCAAGATCACGTTAACAGTGTAACACTAGTAGCTTTTTGAAATATTAGGAGGGGTTAGAGAACCTCCACTCGCCCCTTTCCTTGACCCCCTAAATGACTTTGGATTCAAAATCTGTGTACAGCCAATATGGCCAGGCACTGGCAATCACTTGAACGAATGGCATCGATAGAAATGCGAACTGTGGAGAAGTAGGGACAAAGGGTGTTAGCGCGACATTGACCGCTGTGACCATACGTGACCCCTATGGTAAACTGTTTACACCCTATATGAAGCTTGGGTCAGGGGTTCTGGTGGCCAATTCTCGGTTCAACCCGACCAAGTGTTTGGCACTGGTAGAATTTTGAAGCAAGGTACAAAGAAAGAAAGAACTAGACTCGGGAACAGATCTAATTACAAGACGCCGTATGGGAATGGATGGTGATCCCCTTAATGACCCCTTGAGGGGGATGGATTGACCTTGACCCTGTAACTTCACCAATATGTCACAACTGTCATTAAATGTATTTTTACTTGTTAAACAACGTTATGCCGGAACGTATCATTGAGTTTCACTTAAATCCACAGCAGTCAGGGGATTGACCTTTGCACCTCCTTATAACGTGACCCCTGGGGCACGATTTAGGTTAACTATTAATTGTTTCTGTATTTACGATATCCTGAGGATTATTCCGGTCAAATTTCAGTCAATCGGAGCTTGGTGTAAATTTTAAAACTTTGGACCTTCAACTTGACCTTTGCCGACGACCCACGGGTCGAGGACTATCATAGACCCCTTCTACTGTTAATGTTACATCATTGTAGTAATAAAGGGCTTATTGTTCTCTTTAGGCTAGGATAAATCCAATTGGTCTTATTTTTAGGATTTTTTTGGAAAATGACCTTGGAACCCTAATGACCTTTGATCACGGTATAAAAAAAACCTGTGTACACAACAAAAATGCAGTGTTACAATGCAAAACAAAATAACAATTCTACTATGCTTAGTTCGGAGATAAAAAAATCTGACTTGTTTGCCTTAAAACCGGAAATGACTTTGACCTCCAAAATAAAAATACTTGCAACACCTAGGTAACATGAATGCAAAATCTGAAATTTAAGTCACTGTACTAGTTGGGTTTGAGATTAACATTTTTATATTTGGAAGTATTTTTGGTTTTTGACCGGGAAGGACCCTTAATGGGACAGTTCGATCCTAAAATGTGGCACAACCGAAGACCCTGCCGGGCTATACAATAAATGTGCTCTAAGACGTCACTCTGTTACGTAATTTGTAAGGACAGCGATCTTTGAATATTTTTCACAATTTTTGGCTTTCAAACCGGAAATGACCCCCTTAATGACCTTTGACCCTTATCCCTGAAACACCCTATATTGAAGCAAGTGTCAGTGGTCCCTCTGAAACAGTTTAGTTGATATCGGGCGTATGCGTAGAAGAAGATAATTTGTAACATTAAATTACATATTTGACGCCTGTGGCCAGGTCAAAGGTCGACATGGGCCAATGTCATGTGTCATAAATTGGACGGGTCAAGCGGCATTTGTGTAAGTTAGTCAGAATACGTCAAGCCTGACTGGGCTAGAGGCAATTGAAGTGTTGCCAGGAAGAAGAAGAAGGACTAGATCCCACAGTTGGGTTTAGCAAAACACCGGGTATATTCGCATGTGGCATGCAGAACATGCATGCACGCAGTAGTGCCCCCTTAATGTCCATAACCCATGCCGAGCACAAATTTGTGAAGGGTCTTAAGTTGCGTTCTTATACATTAGGGCAAACTGACCATGCCAAAGTCGGGTAGAGCAGCTATGATTTTTTGAAGATTTTTCACTTAAGACCGGAAGTTCCCCTTTAATGACCTTTGACCCCCATGTTGAGTCACAAATGTTGGTGAAGGGTCTTAAGCTACTCCATATGTATGAGTCACGTTACCATGTACCTGTCAGTATTAGCAGCTACCTGCACCCCCCTCCCCTTTTTTTTTGAAAGATTTTCACATTAAGACCGGACGTTCCCCTGAATGACCTGACCCTCCATGTGGCACAATGTGGTGACGGGTCTCAAGCTGCGTCATATGCATGAGGTACGTGGACCATGCTACCTTAAATAAAGCAAATATGATTTATTTGAATTTTTTCACATTAAGACGGAAGTACCCCTCTAGTGACCTTTGACTTCCCATGTGAGCACAACTTGGATGAAGGGTATCCAGCTGCTTTCATATGCATGAGTCAATTGACCATGATAACTTCCATTGACGCTAATATGAATTTTGAAGATTTTCACATCAGACCGGAAGTGACCCTTAATGACCTTTGGATCAAAATATCGGTACACAATTTACCCTTCCCCTATTACCCCACTGCCTCCAGATGCCAGGGAGGAATAAAATTTAATGAAGACAACAGTGTTCAACAAGTAGCAATAAAGGAAAGAATGGTTGGGTTCAAAGGTCCAGTTTACTTTCAACAAAGGGTGTTTTATGGTCCTACCGTGGCTGGAAACCAGGAGTTAAAGCTGAGACACCAAGGACTGTTTGGAATTAATTACCAATGCTAAAGTGATTTATAGCAAATTGTAACATTATAAAGTTATGATTTATGTTATATCACTAGAAGCAGCACTTATTACCTACTTGTTTTATTTTGTTTATTTTAATTTTCAATAAAGGAATGTCTTGAAGGTGTTTCAATGGCAACTTTGTTGATATCAGGATAGCCGAAACTGGCCCAACAGGGTTTTTCAACTGTCTCAGAAATTAGCCCTAACGCATGAACAAGGACCCCAAATTACACCAACTAAAAAATCTCGTGAAAGCGGAAAAACACTCCTAAAAAAGAATCAGCTCCAGTTGAGATGAACTTAAATGTTTGGCCAAAAAAAAAAAAATTCTTTGTTTGTATATTTTTTGGGGACAGTCTGTAAATAGCCAAAATACCTAAATGAGAATTCTCGGACCCTTCCTGAAAATTCACCATAGATTGACGCTTCCCACGTGTCACTGACTAGTACTTTAAAATTGTTGTATACTTTCCTTTATTTATAACTGACAATAGTTTTAGACTCAAGCTTCATCCATGTCTGGATTAAATGTAAACAACCATCCTTCACCTTCTAATTTAATTGCCACAGAAGAGGAATACAAAAATTTTTACCACACAGTAAACTCCATGAAAGCAAATTTGTTCGCGTCTCATTTTAACGCAATGTTCTTATAATTTGCCGAAATTGTTAGAAAATATTTACTTGTGTCAAAATGTTTGTTTATTCTTGTCTGGGGGATGGAACATGAAGGATTCATTTTCATAAAATAAGGATTGTAATTCCCTCATATTTACTGACAAAAGTCAATGTCGTAATCCTACCTTGTCTTATGGCCAGTTTAAATTCAGTGATTTCAACGTCCCATAACCGCGGTGCAGATATCGACAGCAATGAAATACAATTCTAAAATCGTCTTCTGAGACCTTAGATTTTAAAAAAAGTTATACAAAAACACATATCGCCAAACCATAAAAGGCAATCAAACGAACGTCTGTAAAAATTCAAAGTGGAGCACATAAAAGATCTTACGGATAGCAAGCATGACGATTATGTAACTCGTACACATCCGGTATGGCAATTGCTATTTGTATTACGTGATTGGGTCTTGGCCTCCAGCTTGATTTTACGTCAGATTGGACAGACACTTTATTTAAGTGCCCACCCTGGTTTACCACTCTTCTGAAGGAGAACAACTATTACCATTAAGTCTAGCATAGGAACGTGTCTTACAATCCTCGTCCTCTCTAAATCAGCGAGGTCAATGACAGATGATGATTCTAAAATTCGTAGTCATTATTATTAAGGTTTCAAAAGTTCAAAGTAATTTTAATTTTATTACAATCCGAATTGACGTTGGGGCTCCTTTTTAAGGTTGAACGTATTTGAATGCGTACTTGAAGATATTTTTTGAAGGTTATTTAATTCCTGAGTGCAATAGTAAATACTCAATATAGTTGATCTTATTAAGACCTAAAATGACTTGTGCTGAATTTTTTGACAAGGAAATTTGGTTCCCCCCTGCGTATGAAATGACAGATATTCATAATAATTTGAATTTGACAGTACAGATAATTTTTTTTTTTTTAAAAAAATTTGAAGTTCCTTCATCTAATTGAATAACCTTGGCCACAAAACCCCATCTGCAAAGTGTCGTTCAAATATTTCAATCCGCTTTGTTGTAGAGCTTAAAACATGATTTTTTGGCAATCTCCCCGTAAAGTACTGTGTAAAATTAATATTGGTCCGAACCAAATGTTCACAATTTGCTTCTAACACGAAACAAAACATCTTTGATAGCGCTAAGATTCCATAGGTTATTAGCTTTTTTTCGGACACTAAACTTTGACCAGCACATACGGGGAAATCTGGGGTTCTGGGGGCCGATGCTATTAGCAATCGGGGCCATTGCCCTTTAAACCAAAAACTGACCTGAAAAGTTTGCTTATCAACTTAAAAGGCGGATCCACAAAACCCTTAATAATAATCGTTAATTTAATTCGATCAGACACGCAAACCATTTCTAACAAAAAAGATGATCTTAGATAAATTTTCTAATATTAATGATGAATTATATGAATACTTTAAGGCTGGTATTGAATTTTATGCCAAGAAAATTCAAAAGAGCCCGATTAACTATTTTGCAAAAGCAGGTCAGTCATTTAATCTTCCCATCCATTATTTGCAAATTTTGATCGCCAGACAAGGTTTAAGAGTCATATTATATCCAATTCAGACACCTTCTATTTACCTTTTGACACATTTTTTTAAAAATCTGGTTGGCAACAGTTTGTCATTATAGATAATCTGAATACCCAACGGCACCAATATGTTAATGTTTCGAGATGTTTGACAGAAAAATGAATACGTTTTTACTTTTAAGATCGAAAAGCAATCAAAGCAATTTAAACGGGAGATTACTAAATGAAAATACTTTGATAATCAAATAAATATGTTTTTCCCCATTTAAGTTTAAACCAGTTTTCATTCATTATAGTTTCAATATCTCGATAAGTGTTTTTTTCGTCCCCAGAAAACCGGAACGTGCGTTTGGTTTAAAGCATGTTTCGTTTTTTTGTCTATTATAATTTTTTTATCTGAAGCTAAAGTTAAAATATATTACCATCGACGAAATGCTTTTATGTAGGCATTTTTCCGATGATGGGCCTGGAAATATGACGAACTGTCAACAAAGTTTTACGAAAATGCATGAAAATAACTTAATTTTATTGACAAATGTTGAAAATTAAAAAAAAAAAAAAAAAAAAAAAAAAAAAAAAAACGCACATTTCCGTTTTTTTTAAACACCTTATGGAACCCCTATATTAAACACTCAAAACATGAAATCTCGGTTAGCGGGATAGTGGACCGATTTTAAATTCATATTCCCCATGAACGACATTAAACTTAATCGCATCTACTTTAGCCTTGCTGAGGAGGAAAGTCAGAAAAACCCTCAAATTTCGGAACCGTCAAGCTTGGAGTTTTCTGTATTATTGTTTGTCATTCAAAACACATGATGTGACGCGAGCGACAAAGAGAATTTCAGACGAATATGCACGTATGCTGTTGCAAATATGTGACAAAACTGCCAACTCTAGTGTAAATAATCATAGATATGATAGTTCTACATTTCCAGGTCAACTTATTTTTGTATTGAACCCCTTGGCGTTATTATTTGATTATTTTCAATAATGTTCCGGGAACTTGGTTATAATATGCATAATTCTAAGAGGCAATCAGTGATAAACAAACTTATTCAGACACAAACTCGTAATTTTCTGATCATTTTCAATAAATATCGATGTATATAATTTTTTGTATATGCTCTAGAAATAAACATTAAAATTGGCATGTGTTTCACTTGAGTACTATTATATATAACCTTTGACTTGAATTTTTGGGTTTGTCAAAGCTCATTTCAGAACCCACACGAAAGTTACTATTAATTGAACACTTTGTCGTCTAGAGTATGAGAATTTTTGTTGACTCCTACCATACACAAAATATTGGAATATAGCCTACGATGTTATCGATGTTATGTACTTATTTTCATTTCGTTCAAAGGTAGTAGTATGACATTTTCTACAGTATGACCTGTGTAGGGTTGACACATTCCTGTCCCACTTCGCAATTGCAGCTTGCCATGGGCCTTTGTGATGATTTTGCTCAAGAGATCTGGTGGATGTGGAATCGAAGTCTACTGGACATCATAAACATTAAGGACAGGAGCAAAACACAATGGATTCAGGGCAACCATTCTATGGACGATTTCTGACTTTATTAAGTATTACGGGTGCTATGGTGAAGTATGGTATTATCCATTAAGTTCACCTGCTTAAAAACCCTAATTTTTGCGCAATTTATTGCGTAAAACCCCTGTTTTTCCTAAATTTTGAAACTCTCGGGGGGGGGGGGCGGCCGCCCCTCCCTGCCACCCCGCTGGCGCCGCCCCTGATGTGGAGGTGAAGTTCGTTGTGCGATCCAAAGGTAGGAGATCCGAATTTGTCATATATTTTTCTACTTTGCATCGCGGCATACGTCCAAACCACTTGAGCTAAATTTTTCCAGTGGTTTGAATATTAGAAGTAAAATTGTTTATCACAATCCCCCCATAAAACCGTATAAGTGGTAATGGTGTACGTCCACATTTCAGGACCTTCTTGTGTATAATCTGAACTAATCATTTTTCAGACCTCTGATGCCAAAACCTCAATTTTGATGGGGTAAAGTGGAGGGGGAGGTGAAACTGTCAATCGAATCTATATACCATCTACTGTAGAAGCCGAATGAGCCCAGCGATCGGAGTACCCCACGGGGTGGGGGTCACGGCAAGGAAAATGTTGCTCATTAGACATGTTAGATGCGCTGACTAGATTAGATTCTGGTTGAATGTACGGCGGTCCGGTAAGTACGTATATCCTGTTTCTAAAATTGAAAAAAAAAGTTGGCGCAGCGTTTGAAAATTCTCAAGACTGGAATAATACCGAAAGGCATTGTGGGAAAAAAGGATGCGGCCCGTAGCGATTACGTGTTAACTTTTCCGTGTTTGCGAGCACCGAAGTACCCGACAAAAACGTTCAATTTTCTCGCTAGGTTCTATAGGTTCAGACCCATTACGATACATATCCAAAACAAAACATAGTAACGGACCCTCTGATGCAAAAATCTCCATAGAACCCCTTCGTTTTTCCGGAGATATTTGAGATTTAGTCTCATTTGCATGCATTCGCTATGATGACGGACTGATAACGTTATTCTCTCGCGCAGTACTAATTTAGATAATATCTTTCGAAGTCTGTGACACAGACTACACACTTTCCGGACCGCCGTAGGTTGAATGCTTGAATGCTTATAAAATTAATGTGCGCAATGAAAGAGCGTAGTAGCCAACAATGGAGGATGATTACCGTGGAAAACATTGGGCACACATCTCTCGAGATTTAAACCTGTTGTCATGGATCACATTTTGAATTGTTTAAAATGTTTAAAATGTTCTTTGATACACAAATATCGTGAAATTCCTAATTTTGCACTGGAGCAATTCAATCTATGTTTTTTCATTAATATATATATAAGCAATTTTATTTTGCTCTTGTTTTTACTTTTGAAGTATTTCTCTAGCCAAATATCATGTACGAAATCTATTGAGCGTCTAATTTCTAAGAACTAACAGCACTTTTAGCAAAAAAAGTTCAACTTGGAACCATTTTGTCCTCTATATCGAACCCCGTGCATTTTTAGGGTTTCATAAATTTGAACAACAAACGGATCTTTGAAGAAAAAATAATGGATCTATATCATGTTTTCTGGAACTTTTTTGTTCTTTATAGAACACATAGAGGACATCTTTAGAACCCTTTTAGAACATTTTTTTTCTTAGAGTGTAAGTGATAAGCTCTTGTTGCCTTACAAAAGGACGACCTTTTGGCGACACGGATTGCGAGACACGCTCATGTAGACTACAGTTCTTGTAATCCGTACGATGTGGGTTCGAGCCTCGCTCTAGTTCTTATAATTGGATTTTTTGATAGGGAGTTAAACTTTGAACTTAAAATGATATAGCCAAGGTTTTATAAGTCGATTCCCGGTAAGATGTAATAATGCATAGCTATCCAATGAGGAAACACGTTGTGCTCCAGGAGAAAAGGTGGTTGACCCAACATGAATTGCGGTAGTTTTTTGCTACCGTATTCAGATCAGCTGCGAGGAGCAAGGGCCGGCGTCACTATTGAATAGTTCATAATCGCTTACATCCTATGCAAGAAACATTTCCAATATCTAAGAGAACTAAGAACGCTTCATGTGCACCAATACTTCTCTTTAAATACAACAACGACAAAGAAAATAAATAAGTAGAAACGGTAGAAAGGACAGACTTGAATTAAACCAGACCATGTCACCCCCAAAGGAATGCGAACGACATAATACAAAAAGTAGAACAAGTGCAGGAACGCGAGCTTGATCCGAACACAGATTCACTCTATTTCCTGTCTGCCGTGGGGGAAATCGTGTGAAAGAATCAGACACTTTTTATATTTTGAGTTACAAATTTTTAAACCTTATACTATAAACACCTAAACGATCATGATGCATAGCCCACAATAATTCATAGAGCAGTATGATATCCGTATTATGCAATTTCTAGGTTCGAAATGATGGATATTTAATTTTAGTGCGTTTTTATAGATCATTGGCTTTTCTTGAGCATGTTGTACAAACATAGCTACTGTTATTTATGGGTATCACTTGTGCTTTTTTTACTGTCCATTACGACGTGTGATACTGAATTTAATATCACACAACAGACTAACGGATGCATAGAATTATATCCCCGGTTCCTCATGTTATAGGTATACGGGGATGTGCCGCTCTACCGGGTTAGGTTTTCGCGAAAAATCCGTAGGCATGGGTTGCTTTTAAATGAGAAATCCTTAGACATGGACCCCATTATTTTGAAAAACTGCCTCAATATATAGATAAACCAAAATTTTCGAAAAATGGGTATATACTTCAAGTAAAATCCTTAGAAATGGGTAAGGGGGTTCGCGTCCTCAGCCCGCACATCCCGACAAACCAAATCTGAGTACCCCTCGTAAATTGTAATCCAGCTCTGTAAAAAGGGGCAACAACACATATGAGAACAAAATGTATATGCCAAAAATTACGATGATGAGTAAATAGTATGATCGATGCAGATGATGATTTCCACATCATCAAATTATAAGTTGTCTGTTTTGGCAAAAAAAGGATTTCATGCCTGCAAATAAAATAACCTTGAACCAACTTTTGCTATTGAGTAGAAAATAATATTTCCCTTGAGGCATCCCAATTGGAAGGCTAACCTTTCCCCAGAGTTATCCAAATTGGATTCGCTACGTTCATATCTACTGTGATCCTCAAAGACTCGGAAAAGTACCTCTGAAGAAAGCCATTGACATTACCATGGACCTATCAAAGATGACGGGACACTAATTTACAGGACATCCCTCCACATCGCTGACGTGAAACGGATGTTGGAGTTTTGCTTGACTAACGCGTACTTCATGTTTGAAGGTGATCTATACTCCCAAATTGATGGGTTAATGATGGGTTCTCCCGTTTCCCACCGATGGCTAACCTGTAATATGGAGTCATTTGAACAGGAAGAACTTCTTAGTGCACCTAATCCACCGCGCATATGTAAACGTTATGTGGACGACACTTTCTGTGTTATAGATCGAGACCATTTCTTTGACCACCTTAAAAAGTTTCGCCAAGGAGTCAGATCATTCAATGGCTGAAGAGGCAGACCAAGGACAGATCGCTTTCCTCGGGTGTGGTACAATAGAAAGCCACCCTTACTGTTGACACGACTGTATATCGCAAGAAAAATCCACACAGACCCATACTTAAATTTTGACCTCTCATCATACCAATGTCAGGCCAAACGTTCCGATGTTGATAATCGTTTCAAAGAGCGACAATGTTCCGCCGACACGATGGAAAAAGAATCTGAAAAAAAAAAAAGGCTCACGTCAAACAACGCTTTGGAGATGAACAATAAACTCTTCAAAGTTTGTCCATGACTTTACCCTCGCAAACGAGCCAATACTGGTCTCTACCAATAAACGCTACCAGTTATTTTGCAGCTTTTTGCTAAGTATCGGGTACTTCTGGGCTATTCGCAAAAGTTCTAACAGAAGAGAAAAAATAGGGTGTATTTCAAGACTCTACCAACACTCTACGACAACAAACTAGTACACCCTAAAGGACCACGTCCTAAGGAACTCCAACCTGGAGTACTACTCTATTCCTGGTGGCATCATGTGACAAGTGCCACTTTGGTGAAACCGGAAGTCACTGAAAAAGAGAACTGACGAACACCAGAGGAGCGATTCAGGAAGGGCAACACACAAAAGTCGGCCATCCCCGAACATGTGGGGAACAAACCAAACATAACATGAATGGGAAAGACTTTAAAATTCTGGACAGGGAACACTAACTGATGAAAGGAAATCTCATGGAAGCTTGAACATCAAATATACCCTAACAACTTCAATAGGGACAAAGGAGAAGAAATTCCTTATGAATGGGGTACGCAACTCAAAGGATGCTCTCGACCAATGAACCGGAAACTTAATTAATGGGGGATAAAATTGATCATCATTATGTTGTTGTTCTCCTCCCCCTTTTTGTTCGCTGGTGTATATAAGGTGTCAAAAAGCTTTTTAGCCTTTAATTCGGATGCATTATAGGGAAAGAATATTTCTACCTCAGTTTACCAAACTAGAGTACCAAGTAGTTCAAATCAACGTTGCTACTTTTGGATTAACAATTCGTGCCATGTCAAAAGTACGAGCCCTTCCCGCTAGCCCCCCAAATGAACCGCCGTTAGTCACAGTGTCTATGGAAAAGGTCCCAAATTCGCCCCCTCAGAAACTGCATAGGCAACCCCTTCTGACCACCCACCCATTTGCAAATGTATGGTTACGCAACTGAGAGCATACGTAGTGCTTGGTGTAAAAACATCCTGAATAGCATTACAAAACCTCAACAGTGCTCAGCGATCATAGGATAAACAAGATATGAAAGGTCCTCGGCGTAATATAAATACGAAACAGTAAAAACTCGTGTCAGACCACCAAGCGGTTAAAACTGACTCATTAACTATGAAAAAATGTCAGCTTGGTACAGCATCAAAAGCCACCCTGCTATCTATCATTACAGACGAATGGAATAGCTTACGATATTTGTCATGGACTAGAAGTCATGCAGACTAAAATTCCTGTTGAATAAACTACCGGCTAAAATAGTTACTAGCGGAAATCAGCAAAAAAAAATCCCCGCGGAAAAACGCTACGAATTTGAGAATAAAACATAAGTCCCTGAAAATCACACTTGTGCACGCGCACGACGACGTAATTAAGGAAAAGAGGTAAAGTAGGTATGGGATCAAATTTAAGCATTTAAACCAACGGTACACACTAACACTTATCACTATTTGTGAATGTATTTTTATAAAAAAGTTAAAAAAGTTAAAAAACTTTTTGGAAAAAAAACCCTCTGTATACAAGTACACGGCCAATTTCTTCATGGCAGTTCGCCGCAAGCTATCACCGAGTAAACAATTATCTACCCAAGAGAAGTACACTCGCCGGCAGGATTTCGTGTATTTTTCAGCATAGATGGATAGTGTACACACACAGCGGCGTCTCCACTCTTCGCGGAGAAGCACGTGGTTACACCTCAGCGCGCGTGGTATTTCTAATGCCCAATTTTTATATATTTGTCTTCGCAGGCAGAAAGATTAATCCTGAATTGACCAAAACCCTATGCAGTGGTACTCAGTCTTATTGTGTGCATACAGCCCATCTAATGTTACATTTCAGCTGTTACTGATACTGTCTGTTGAGTCAAGGAGTTTCATATTTCATGCATGGCCGGTCAGTGATATACATACCTACTTGCACCACTAGTGCTAGGTGACATTCCCTGCTTGCAATAAATGAGACTAGTCCTAACCTAAATGGTAGCTATGTAACAGTTGTTCTGATTGGTTGGGCACGAATTGCAAAATTTTGCTTGACAAATTAAACTGTAGAATGCTTCTATAGCCAATTTATATCCAAAATAATACTTCCCAATGTTAATATAAGATTGTGGTACAGAATAATGTTTGTATTGTATATTTTAACACTGATAGCAGGGAACTATTATTAAGCAGACTAATATCTTCATGTGTGGTAAAACAGGCACAACGTTTGTACAGCAATGTATGGACAGAGTATTACTAACACAATAGTGATTTGGCCTTTGTCACTAATAAGACGTTCCACCTTTAAAAGGGAAGTATGGAAAACTGAAGCTTGGTGTTCCATGCAATGCGATTTCTAATTCAAAATAATACCAGATGTATCAGAGAAAGTAACATGAAACTGATAGTCTTGTTTCACAAAAAAGGTTGATCATTATGATTGATGCCTGGCCATGTAGTCATTTACAATATAGTGTTACAAAACTCAATTTGTTGTGTTATTTCACACAAAGTGTGCACTAAAATGCAGAAGATTGCATTCCTTTTTAAGGACTCGTCTTGTTGGCATATATATTGGTTTTTTATGATGCCTGTTTTGAATTCGTAGTGATTTACTAAAAAAACGATCAAAAAAATGCTAAACAGAGGACACGGTTAACGCCCTCATTTCATGAAATTTGCATCCACTCTCAACATGGCGTCGTGGTAACGCGGATTAGCTACGTGGTAGCTGGTACTGGGTCTACACGACATCCACCTTATCTCCGCCTAGTGGGCAACTCCTGGGTAGCCATTGGGGTAGTACAAGCAGAGTAGTCAAATAACTGTATCTTTGAAGACTGTCTTGCAGCTACTGACCCCGCATAGTAGCCCAGTTGTACTGGGCAGTCGCTGCGCGCGGTAGGTGACATGTGTGAGCTGCGATGGCTTACAACACCTTGCTAGTGCGGGCAAAATACGTCTTGCGCTTTATTTCGACACATCGCGTAATGTGATGTCTTCAGCAAAGAAGTCGATTTAAGGTTCCTTGCAGAAGCGGGTCTACTTGGAAGCATATCAGGACACTGCCTGTGTTGTGGAACAGCACCACAGACCACGGAACCTCTCTTGGTCTGCCCCACTGTTGGAGCAACAACAATACACACACCAGACAAGCAAAATTTCCAGTGAAGCCACGCCACAGACATTGTATCCACATCTGGCTCTAACAAGAGTCGATCCTCCATGGTTTATAGATATGTATGGAGTAAAGGATAGAATGCATTTGAAGTTTATCAAAAAAATATCTGTATTTTTAGATATTAGTTCGTATTACGGTAGTATGGGTCTGATGTCGTCAAATTATGGCGCTATAATAGCCCAAATACATAGTAGGAAAAAAATATACACGACAGACGCAAAAATAGTTGATTATTTCTTTTCGCTGGCTGATTCCTTTCAAGACATTTTTCCTTTCTGTTCAATATTATTCCTTGCATGGAGAAAGATTTCTTATACTACTTACTGTGTCAAGACAACGATATTGCTTGATATAAAACAAGGTATCAGTAATGGGCTATAAGGAATGCCCAATAGATAATATTAACCTAATCAGATATGGGCACTATGCCGGATAAAAACGTTAAAACTTCTCGCTTGTATAGATGAAAGCTGGAAACTACGTTTCTTTCGGTGAAATCGGTCTCATAAAGAGCTATTACTTTACATTGAATGTATGTCGCGGGTTAGCAACCAAACTGCAAACTTGGAATAAAAACAAAATTTCAATCAAGTATTATGTAGTTCAGAAACACGGCAATCACAGCATAGCAAAACCACCAAGATATACACATGGTATCGGGAACATATAGGCAATCAGGTAAGAATTAAAACAAATATTACACAAATATATACAAACTTTTTTTCTGATAGGAGGCCACAAATGACTTTCGTGCATATACCAATGCTTTGTTCAAGCGTGTTATCAATACATAAACAATCCTTCCTTGATTCATTATGACAAAATAATTTAACAACTATGAAAAAAAAATTATGGAAAAGGAATATCAATCAACTGTTTTTCGAAATACATACATAACTTGTAGTTAATAAGCTGAATATTTTAGTATAGTTTTCAATCTTTCGTTGGTTAACATTCATAATAGCCAGGAGTTGCGACATTGTAAACAATCTCAAGTTACAACAAAGGTAACATATTTAATCACTCAAACGTTGTGTTCCACAACCACAGGGAGTGGCTCGATCTGCTTCAGGTAACCCCACTTCTGCCAAGGGAAACTTTAGTTGGCGAATTCCGGTCTACAATCTGTTGAGATCACCATCAGACATGAGGAGTCAACTCCGGATGCTCACAGGTCAATATAGACTGTTTTATTGAGTGATGTAATAAAACTCTCTCTCTCACACACTGATAAAAAACGTTAGCAGCAGGTCTATGTCCGGACATATTGTCGCTCCACATTAGATAATTGCCAAGGGAACAATATTACCCTGTGAACGTATGAACGTGGTTGACATTGGTTTGGTTTTGGTCATCTGGACGTTCTAGGTTTACGTCCAAATACCTATAAGTGTAGACACTTTTTAAACGTTATAAGGACGTTAAGATGGGAATGTTCTTGATAGGGCTTCACATCGTTCTAAAACGTTATGATGTTAAAAGAACATTAATTAATTGGCCTAATTAAAAGCTAATAAGTAATGAAAAAGTAAATGTCATTAGATAGGAGGGGTATATTGCAAGGGAAAATCTGCAATTAAGCTCTTTGCAAGATTATTGATTAGACACAATTTTCTCAACTTAATTGTACTGGAATGAACCCGAGACCTTGGCATGGCACTTCTAAATACTTAAATAAATACTACACCAGCTAGACGTCTAGACTTTTGAAGGTAATGTTATATTTATATAGTTCAGGACATGTACTGTATGAGGTTTTAACTTTTTTTCAAACTGAGTGACTATAAGTGACCTATTTTATTACACTGAAATTAGAGAAACCATCTTACACCGAAAATTAGCATGCACGATGATAAATAATATATGTCATGGCCGAAACGAAGTGTATTTTTGCAAACGTTAATAAAACACTATGGCCCATATTCTCAAACGATGTGTAAAATAATCACTGGTAAATCGCAATTTAAACGCCTACTAAAATAAACGCAATTATAAAAGCATGATTAATTTTAAACGCTGTTTAAATTTTAGGCGAACATCGTTAAACATTTGCCTAAAACGTTCTAAACTTAGATTGGTCGGGGGTAGTTTAACACTTAAGTGTGCCTAAGGGGGGGGGGGTTCCATAGTAACCCAAGATTTGTTTTTCGGCGATTTCTACACTCGTGAAAAATATTTCGACACTCTAATTTTTGTAATTGTGTTAACTTTATCGATGCGCTTTTTTCCATAAAAAAAAAATTACTAAAATTTTCTTACCCGTTAATGGGATAATTAGCTTGGGTCACTAGGAACCCCCCCCTTAGGCACCAACGCGAGTGTGATTTGAAAAATAAAAAATAGCAAACCCGTTGCCAGAACTATTTTTCTGCTTATGCATGTGCATATGCATGAAAAACAAAATTAATTAAATAATCAGAAAAAATAATTAACCCCGTTATGTGCTCAAAAGAAAGCGATTCCATCATCGAACGACTGCGCGCAATGCTGTACAAACCTCTGGCAAATACGACTGCCCCCCACAAAAAATACAAGAATGTACAAAATGGTAATGTTTGTGTTTAATATATGTAAATGGTCCTTCTAAGCAGATATAAACATCAAAATGATTTGCAATGTGTATGCTGTGGAAGCAGGGTCGCGGAAAAAAAAATCATTCATACACTTTTGAACGATTGGGACGCATTTCGAAAACAATATTTGCCCCTAATTCCAGACGATTACACCGGACTCATTATAGTGCACCTGTGGCTTCTCTGATGCCCCCCTCAAAATGTGTATGAGTTTCATTTGAAAATTCCCTCGGGAAAGGGTTTCTTGGGGGGGGGGGTTCCATGGAACACCCCCCCCCCTTAGGCATAGGCACCAAAGTGAGTGAAAATACCTTAGGCACTTAAGTGTTAAGGCTGTTCAATTCACGTTTTAATCAAATGCATGTATTTTCAGCTATATGTGATACTCGTGTTAGACCAGTACCTCCTTATTTCTCTATATCGTCTTTCCGAGTCTCAGTTGAATTCCTCTCGTCCATTTTCCTTTGTTCTATTTTATTGCTTGGTTTATCTGTGATAGTATTGAATGATAGCAAAGTGCGGCACAACGGACATAAACTGTTTAAATAGGCCGGGGGTGGGGTTTGGTCCCATCATTCAACAAATTCTAAAGCACCTTGCGTAACGCGACATTATTGAAAGGAACCCGTGGGCTCGGGCATTGCATTTACAACTAGGAAGGCATTTGTCGACATATAAAATTTTGTTCACGCACACGTAATGATATGGCAAGATAAGTCACAGTTAAGTGGATGATATTTACGGCGTATAAATAAAGTGGTTAAAGCTAAAACGACTTGTTTAAAATATTTGAAACCTGCGTTCTTTTTTTTTTAAAACACTGCGTTCAGCTAACCCCAGTTTAGGCCTAATCACCGTTTATTTTAAACATCGTTTGAGGATACGGCCCTTAGTGTAAGTCATCCTATTAACTATAACCTAATAGGGCCTAAGCATATAATGTTCACAAAAAAAACGAAACCAAATCTATAAAACCAAATTTAAAAGTTTGGAAAACGTTTGGTGTGTTACTTATTAATAAATTAATTGATTTATTTAAAATTTATTATGCCAAGTTTCATTGAATTAAAGAAATGAAATGTTGCTGAATTGGAAAACGTTACAAAAAGACATTACAAAGTTAAAAAAAAAAAGTTTTATAACTCACACAAAATGCAGTTTCAATTAGGAACATTTTGGGAGGATCGTTGTATGCAGTCGCCATAGTAGCGCGTAACGTCTAATACGTCCAAAGACTCCCAAGAGATTTCAAAAATAATGTTTAAACGTTGCAAAATAACGTAAATTTATGTTCGTTCTACTTTATAACGTCCAAGAAAACGCGCTATGGATGTCTTTTATAAAAGCAATCCAACCTGCATGATTTACTCCTATAGTAACGCGAACAATTCGGACCACTCTGCCCAACGTTAGCTAACGTTCAAACCAAAACGTTCGCAAACCACGTTGGAATGTATAATTAAGCGACAAGACTACGTGGCAGCACGTTCATCAACATTGTTAATAGGTGGTTTAAACTGGTCCAAATGTGACGTCCATGACGTTTCGTATACTTGATAAACGTTATCAGAATGTTTCTTTGAACGTTTGCAAAAAGTTCATGACCAATGCCTAAGCAACTCTCGGACGTTCGCAAACGTTGCGATAACGTTTTGTGTTCTGAGGGCAGTACGCTCTTGAATGCTCACTACGCTACGACGGATGTATAGTGGAGCAATTCCTGCAAAGACGTTATAAGTCTTCGTTGGAGTTGGGCGAAGACATCCGATAAGCCGGCCAGGACATATTTAACGCTGGATAAAGCTGCTTGGCATGAGGGTGGATCTTTGTCAATACAGGGCAGTCAACTATGCAAATGAGGTGCACAGGGCGATGCCGTCGAATTAGGGTATGTGGGGCGGGAACCCCATCTTTTGGGAGTGTCGAGTTTGTTCGAATTCTTAGTGTGGTCTTACAGAGTGCGGTCCAAGGTAATTCCTAGGTAGACAGGATTATCACAGTGCTCCAGGCCAGGTTACTTTAAGTGTAAATGCGGAGGTGATGTGTGTTTTATTCCTGTCGTATGTCTATCACAAACATTCACAAAACAGAATTTAAATAAGACTTTCCGTTGTTCAGTGTTTGTGTTGTTTTTATGTCTGTACCGTTGCGCCATGAGTCAATCCCGGAAATTGAGGGTTGAAAAAGTACTCCTAAATAATGCATGCGCGATATAATGTGACTAGTGAGATCTACTATGTGTGTCGGTATTACTTAGATCATTCCTGAACCCACAGTGTCATCATTGCAAGGTGACATTCACTTTAAATAAGGTGACAATGGAAATATGCATGGCTATTTTCCGGCAGTGAAACCAAGTTTGAACTGGGAATTGCAATGGAGTATTGATTGCTGTCATTATTATATGCGCGGAAACGTGTTTGTGGGCGCGGTCAAGCATGGTTTGCATGACACGTACAATGTACACACATTCGATTGTGTGTATATTTAGGTCAGTCATCCGAATGTACTACACATGCGCGAATTCAGCGTCGGTGACTTGTCACTAAAATTTGTTATACAGGCGTCAATGGAGAGCTTTGTTTGTGTTTGCAACGGTTAACGGTTATCTTTTAACAAAAACTACAATCTCATTCAAAATGAGTGGGAATACCATTGTTATTCCAGTTTCATTAATTTGCTGTATTTTAAAGGTGCTTGTTCCGATTTATGTGTATTCTCTACTTGATATGTGGGCCTGGCACTTACATGCACCCACTAAACTCATTCAGTGCTGTGCTATAGGTGATGATACGATGTAAGTATATAAAGTTTTCATCTTGATAGAATGGCCGTCTGTTAGGTTTCGCGCCGATATTTCAACCCGTTTTTATGTGAGCTAAGAACGTGATTTTGTAATCTCAATAGAGTACTCTGTAAAATTAACATTGGTCGACCAAAATGAGGTACATTTTCGCTCATAATTTCTAAGCCATACAATCTTTAGCACTAACATTTCATAGGATAAATGAGAAAATAGTAGCTTTCTTCAGATATCAAAATTTTGACCACTTTCGGTAAAATCTGGGGTTCTGGGGACGAGCCTATTAGCGATTGGATCATGGTCCTTTAACCAATAAAACGACAGTTTTTTTTGTCTCTATCTTGGCAAAGAAATGTATTTTGTATAACCGATCGGGGAGTAAGTTGACATTTTGCACATGGCCAATAAAAGATTGTAGTCAACTATATTAATGATTCCAGAACTACTAAATTATTAGGTTTTGTTCCATTTTGTAAACATTTTTCAAATCTGCTTGGCAAACATGTTTCAGCCGTTTGTCAATATAAATGTAGATACAGCAAGAAGAAAAATACAAAAGTTTAAGATGCTTATATTTTGAGAACGTTGAAGGGATAGCAATCAAAGCAATTACTAAACGAAAATACTTTGATAATCATATAAAAAGTGTACACTCAAAACAACATATATCGGTCAATGGATAGTGTACCGATTTGAAATTCATATTTCCCAAAGATGACATGAAGCTTAATCGAATCTACTTGAGAAAAGAGAGAAAAACATCTTCAATTTCTTCACCGCCATATAGGCTTTGATTTTTCTGTATTATTGATTTTATTCAACACATCTTACCGAATTAAGACATTCATCATTTTGATACACGTTGGGACGCGAATAACAAAGAGAATTTCAGACGAGGTGCACCTGCGCTGTTGCCTTGAAATACTTCAAAATATGAACCTGAATGTGACATCATTGCTAACGATAGTGTAAATAAATGAAGCCAGATGTGACAGTTAGATATCTCCAGGGGTCATTCCATGCCAATTCAACAAATCGAGTACACCATCACCTCATGGGTTTCTTTCTTTTTTTGTGTGTATTGAAAGATATTCATGAGAAACTGAAATCTTGAAAATTTGAGCTCTGTACCTATTCGTTTTTTACGCTACAGCAATTTAAATTGAGGGGGGTCACCTCCAAAAAACATGTACCGTGTGAAATTCAATTACAGAGGGCTACAAAATAAAACGAACTAACCCTTTGGGATCCTTCAAAATTTGGCATTTGGAAACTTTTGTGAAGATGCAAATCGGTAACAGACAAAAATGCCCTTGCCTCCAATTAAAAAGTACATTTAAAATTACAATTGTTTTTTGTATAGAGCCCTGTCTGGATACTACCCGGGATGTACTATCTGTAATTCGTAAAGGCAAAAAATAGCTATAGTTCTTAAAGGCGACCTTGGTAGACAAAATTATTCAGATAATGGCAATACCTCCAGGCAATAATTTTCTCACATTTGAAAGCAATTCGATTTTAAGATTGTATAGGTTCTAGGTAAAACAAAAACAAATACCCGTGTTATTTTAGACAATATATAGTTCGAGTGTCGAATGATAACGTTCGATGATGCATAATAACAACCCACGCCAAAGTAAAAAACAAAAAATGCACGGCCAATACAAAGTGCCAGACTGTGATTGTCCAATTGCCAACGTGGAATATGGAACAACTATGACTGGAACTTGGTTGGTCAAAGCGCATTCAGAACCCACCATCAGAGATACTACCAATACTCTGTCACCAGAGTTGAGGTTTTTTGGTCCTGCAATACACAAAAAGGTTATATGGATACCACATACGAAGCAGAGGTTGTTGATAAAGTGTCCATGTACATGTACATGTATATTAGCTCAATTCACCCATTCCATTAACTACACCCGATTCCTCTAACCTCATTAATTTTCCTACTTCGACAAAACCAGTCTGGGTTAATCTTTGCAAAACTTGAAGAAGTCCTTGATACTCCCCCGGACTCATTGCTGAGAAGCCAAATGCTTTCTAGAAGTCAATGTACACTATACCTCTTCTTGGTGCTATGGAATCAAACTTTACTTAAAATTTAAATTGATATTTGATCAATCAATTCAAATGTAAGATAATAATAACGAGTAGTTGCCGTATGAGATAAGGAAACTCATTGTGTTCCAGGAGAACATTTGACCCTATCCCAGTTATTTGCTATTGTATAATCAGCTGCGAGGAGCAAGGACCGTCGATACAATTGGATATTTCGTAAGAACTAAGACAATATGCAAGAAAAATTTCCAATATCTAACGGATCTAAGAGGCCGCCAAGTGCACAAATACATTCCTTAAAATACAACAACCACAAAAGAAAATAAATAAGTAGAAACGGTGGAAGAGACAGAAAAAAAAAAAAAAAAAAAAAAATCAATAGCTCGTATACAGATTAAATCCAGAATTGAGCACCCGAGTGAATCCCAGCAAGTGACCCCACCGGGATTCGAACCCGGGATTTTGTTTTGGTATATTTGCGCCATAGGCAAGCACCCTAACCACTAGACCACGCTCTCCCACTTAATTCAAAGTCCAAAATTCCAAAATTCAAAGGTAAGATAATAATAACGAGTAGTTGCCGTATGAGATAAGGAAACTCGTTGTGTTCCAGGAGAACATTTGACCCTATCCCAGTTATTTGCTATTGTATAATCAGCTGCGAGGAGCAAGGACCGTCGATACAATTGGATATTTCGTAAGAACTAAGACAATATGCAAGAAAAATTTCCAATATCTAACGGATCTAAGAGGCCGCCAAGTGCACAAATACATTCCTTAAAATACAACAACCACAAAAGAAAATAAATAAGTAGAAACGGTGGAAGAGACAGACTTGAATGAAACCAATGTATGTGTCACCCCATAGGAATGCGAACGACATAATACAAAAAGTGGAACAAGTGCAGGAACGCGCGCTTGATCTGAACACAGATTCACTCCATTTCCTGTCTGCCTTGGGGAAATCAGATGAAAGAATCAGACAATTTTGATATTTTGAATTGCAAGTCTTTCGCATCTCATACTATAACTACCTAAACGATCATGATGTGGAGCCCAAAATAATTCATTGAGTATTGAGGTATCCGTATACTTTGTAGCTTACAAATAAATAGATATTTCACTTTTAATGTGTTTTATGGGATAAATGTGCGACGGAATAAGATCGCCTTGAGACAACCAAAGCACACGTCATTGATAGCTCACTGATATTTTTCTGGAGCATGTTCTAATATAGCTACTCTGGGTATCACTCGTGCTTCTTTAATACGCCCATTACAAGTGTGTGATATTTAATTTAATATCGTACTAGCGGATGCATAAAATTGTATTATTATTTTAAAACTGGAGAAATCGCCATTTACAAGAAAAGTACAACCATTTAACGAAAATTACTTTGTAATTAAAAAGCAAAGGGGTTTTATTTTTGAAGGCTGAAAATCTAATCAAAATAGCAAATCATAGCTAAACGCCATATATTTCTCATGTCTAACCCTCGTCTTACCCTAGTGAACTTCGCTCCGGTGCGCTAAAATGCCAAAAACTTTCGTAAAAAGCTCTAGATAATCGTTCTCTCATCCTTTCCGGTCATTTTAGCGAAAAAAATGTGAAGGTAGCACCTTCACCGGGGTTAGGGTATGCCGTCAAAGTCGAAAGGTAAGGGGGGGGGGGTGGTTGTCACCCAAGGATATTTTATGGTGCATTTTTGAATATGCACAGTATGGCTCTAAAACTCTATGTTTACGTAAAACTAGCCAATTGCCATTATTTAGAGCTGACACCGCATGAAAATCCGATATTCCTACATTTTTTAGCGCAAAATTGGATTTTCGCCTATTTTCTGTGGAAAATGCCAATTTTGCCGACTCGCGGACATGATGACGTCATTGTGACACCATACTAGGTATGTTGGTACTTATTTTGGTATCAATGGAAAGAGGAGGACCATAGCTATCCACTGGTATCAAAATCATAAGCATCGGGTGCTTTATAATGAATTCTCTCGGGGGGTGGTAACCACCCCCTTGGTAAACCGTGTTACAAAAAGACGCCATAGGTGCATGCAATTGTAGAATATCCAACTTCGAGACTTTGTAAAAATATATAGGACTCAATGACTTGTGCTTTAAGCTGTTACCGCATTCTTAAAAATAATTACCATAATGTTGTGTGTGTGTGTGGGGGGGGGGATGATCGACAAATTGGTAACGTTTTACCAATTATTTCGTCAGAAGTACACAATATTGTGTATTTTGCTCGACAATTTAGTAAGATTTTACCCATTATTTGCGTCAAAATACACACCGTTGTGTATTGTTACACAAATATGTACAACACTTTACCAATTTGTCGACCATGTTTCCTCCTTCCACAACTGGGTGGTAATTTTTTTAAAGATTATGATTAGCTTTGACTTGACCACACCTTGTCGTGGCTTTGAATAAACAATTAACGCAATCCGCCAGCCAGAATTAAGTTCGCAAGAGGATGCATAAACTAAGATGTCTGTCTGTATGAGCAAAGTTGAATTTATTCACATTTCTGATGTTTCTATTCGACTCAACTCTTTTCATGCAGCAGCATGGGTAGCACATCAAAGTTGATCAAAGGTCATAAAGGTCACCAATCTCGTCACGAGTATCCAAACCCACTCCTTTTGATCCTTACAGTGAGTAGAAATTGGGGCTAGAACTCAGAAGGCTGACGTTCCTTAGAATATTATCCAAGAGAAAAATATAAACACATATAATATCTGAAATTTTCCGGAAAAATAGTAATTATCAAAAATAAAATATGAAAGCCTCCAAAATACAACCCGTGATAATTTAGGAATAAGAGAGTTTGATTTGATGGATTTCAAATGTATACCAACGTTTTCGGCACAACACAACTCTCTTAATTCCAAAGAAATTATTTTAATTGTAATTTTATCTTAACTCCAAAGATTGAAATGTCAATCTAAAAGATTGACTTTTCAATCTTTCTTCGTCTGTGGTGAGTGCACACTCAATAAGATTGAATTTCAATCTTTGGAATTAAGAGAGAAGCTAAGAAATTTAAGACATAGTATAGTTTGTCTATCGTTGATTATGCTTTTTGTTTACTGGTTATACTGTGGTAATATGTTTTCAAAATGCTCTGTTCTTTTCAAAAGTGTGTAAGTTGCCCATGGTATAGGAAGAAAAAAGTATATTTAAACAGTCAAGTATTTTTCTTGTACAGTTATATGGCTCTAATGGCAGGAGCTACAGGGTCTAAGGGAGGTAACTACCGCTGCCATGCGCTGCCATATAAGGTCATATCAAATGACGTAGGTGGAACAATTTGCAGATTTTTTTTAATAATTTTAAACCTTCATGAGTAATTTGAATTACTTTAATTAAATCAGGGTCGTTTTGAATTTTGTACAGCATGAAGATCTTCAAAAATTGTTGGTCTGTAGTACTATAAAATGTCATAAAGACTACATGTATACAATTTCTTAATAACGCGAGTCTATAAATGCATGAGGCACAGCTGTTGAAAAACACCTTTTTGACCACTGTCTAAAGCTCACCCCTTTCGAGTATGTTATTTTATTTAGCGTCTTTCTAGGAAAAGTTCACCTTGGGAATTACTTTTCTATAGGAGAACACATCACGGGTGTGTTCATGAAGTTATAAAAACTTATCACTAAACTTTAATCGCTATTTTTCTGAATATACGGTGGATAAAGTCGTAGAAAGATTAGTATATGTACAGATACAAGTAACTCAGTTAAAGATCTTACTAGGAAAACCTGAATTCCATGATCAATTAATCTTACATTGGACTAGCAAATTGCTCTTGCTTTATATCACTGTACAAGGCTGCGGGTCATCATCGAGTTTAGAATCAATTACCCTGGATGCATCATTGAAACAATTTACACCTCAGTGTGCATTATTTGCACCCTTTGGGATTATTAAATCGAGGACACACAGAGCCTGAAAGGGTGTTGTTACACCTGAAAATTGCAGTGATGTACAGTTGTGGCAATGATAACAACACCAAAGAAAGCAAGCTGTTCGCCCGGCAGCTAACTCCCATGCGATTAATGGCACCAACATTAAATTGCCACTCTGAATATGACCATTTGGCCAATCTTTGTTGTAGTATGTGAGTTTCGCATTCACGCAAATCAGTTTAAAACCATTATGTGAATATAGCCGATTCTCGCTGTATGATATAACAGGGGATTGTTGTAAATTACAACATTGCTATGCCATCTTAATATTCTGTCATCTACTTATTTCAGTCAATGACAGACAAAGCGGTACGCATGTACATCTCCCCATCTGAATTCAAGGTCTTCCGTTCCGCTCGTTGGATACATAACTCTAGTAATATTGTCGGGTCAATTAAACTTAGAGTCTGGTTTAGATAATGATTCAAAAAAATACGCACGTTCGAAATAATCACGAAAGAAAGTTGTTTGGTATCCTTGGACCTAAGACGTTTTTTTTACATGACATAGGGAAATGGGACATTTAAACCTTAAAATCTATTGAAATCTGGGTATTTTACCCTCGTTTTCAAAATGAGCGAAGCGAATTAAAGGTTGGTACAATAGTAATTAAGTATTGTGGAAGGTCCATTGACTCATCTTTGTAGGTAGTTAAAAGGTGTCGTCGGAGGACAACTTTGCGATCAATATTGTGCCGCCTACTGGTATAAAATAATAATACCAACTTTGCTCAACAGGATCAAATTCGAACCTTTGTTTGCAATACCAACGAGATGATATCCAAGGGGTCACACCGCATTAACTTGAATGGACACCTTACAGGAGGCGGTATCATTTCTTTGTCCGGAACCAAAATTGAACATAAAAACAGACAGGACCTCTATTAAAAGTATCGTATTTAAACAATGCCTTTTATATTGCCCATGCATTAATGCACGCTCGAACACCTGAAATCAAAGTTAAGGTCCACGAAACAATAATATTGTAGTATGAAACATGCTTTTGAAGGCCCATAATTCGTGAATGGGTCGCATCAAAGTTCAGAGGTCAAAAGTCAATATTCATCTGGACCAGTTTGTTGTCGTTTGTCAATGAAATCAGTTGTAAATGAATAAAAATCCAAAGAAGAAAATGTTTTTCAAGTTGGAAAAACAATGATCTTGTTGGGTTCCAACGAGGAATAACAACTTTTCTTTCGTGATTTTTTTTCGAAAGCGTATATTTTGAAAAATTAATAAAAAAAGGATGATCTAAGTTAATGAACAGACAGTAATTAGGTTATTTAGTCACTTGGTGAAGACGTTAATATAAGCTAAACTATACGGGGTATGGTTATTGCAGATCATAAACATCAAGTCCATAAAGAAAATTCCTCTTAAATGTTACCCCCCTGCCGGGTTCGCGGGTTAGAATTGGCCCGATTTTGTTCCCGGCATGTCGTAAAAGGCGACTTAAATGGGGCCCCTGCGGGTTCGGGGTTAAGAATTGGCCTGTTGTGGTCACATGCATGTCGTAAAAGGCGACCTTCTAAAAGGTGCCAACTCGTCGTTATTTGAACAGAGGGTTGTATTTAAATTAGGATTTTTATATAAAGGTGTAATGATTTCGACTGTAATTGTATTATTAAGATGCTCTGTTTGTATTACTCGTTAGTACATGTAGCTTAAATCATTATCATGAAAAACAAACAATTTATCAATTACATTTGTACATATGTAAGACACCTCTTATTTTTTGTAATTGTAACTAGTAGCATGTATTAGGGGTTCTACTGTATAATTGTGATGTAATAAAACTCTATTCAGTTGGCATAAGCTCCAAGTGTATTGGCCATTTATAAAATGAACTGTATGAGACAATCCCTTTGGTCGTAAAGGGGATCTCGGTTTGCCATGTTCTGTGTGATTGTCGATTATCTGTTTTTGAAGTTTTTGCTTGGTACATGGATGAGGGATGACCTTTGTCATCAGCTAGGATGTGTACGTTATCAAATTTATCAGTATTATCTTTGAACTTGTTTTTATTATGCCGGTTTCTAAGTGTATCTTTGCAATTAGTGGTTTATCTGTTTTATAAATGGATAGGTGATGCTCTTGTTCATCACTGTATGATTGTGATCCCCCTTTAATTTTTAATTGTTATTTGAATGAAATGAAGTTTTAATATGCGTTGTTTTTTATATTTAATGTTAAATGACTATTAAGAACGCAGTTAGTTTTTGTGATTTGTCTTGTAAAAAAAAAAAAAAACTCACTCACTCACTACTCACTCACCACTCACTCCACCACTCACTCCTCACTCACTCACTCACTCACCACTCACTCACTCTAAAGTAGAGGCTTTCCCCAGATTATAACATTCTAGAACAAGTCAAATGGTTTCAATAATATGGATGTTTTAGATTAATCCTATGTTTAGATTATACATAAAAACATTCACATGACGTTAGGTTATGAATAGCTTGAGCTGGAAAGAAATTAACGTAATTAAAAAAAGAACTACTTTTACACCAGCAACACATTTCTTAAACTGCGGCTTTTTAACTCTGTAATGGTAACGTTAAGTGGTGTAATACGTACATTTCTTGTGGTACCTTGGGAGCAACTACTCCCACTCCAACATCTGAATCTTTTCAATCCATTTTTTATGGATAAAAGAAGTCCGGTCTTTTTTTCCGCTTTTTAACGAATCTCACATATAAGTGATGTTATATTTAGCAATTCGAAGTAAAAGGGGTAAAATACCATAAGTCTGAAAAAAAAACTGAATGAATCTAAATCAATCAATTTTTATGGATATACTTTTTTTATGGATTTTTTTATTTTTCTTTTTCTAAGGGAGCAACCTACTATTCGTAAAAAGAATGATATATGTAGTAGGAAATTGGTTGCGCTTACGGTAGTAAATTGTAGATGAGTCAGATACGGTGCTATTAAGAGAACCCAAGGATACAATATAGAATAAGGTAAGATAAGCTGCACGAATAGTTGATTGTTTCTTTTCATTGTTCCTTTCAAAAAAATGTTTCGCTTCGTTCCGATTATGCCTTGGAGACGATTGTTTCTATTAATGAGTTACTGAGTCAAGAGGAAAAAAAAAAACCTGTAATTATAAAGACCAAGGTTATAAGTCAATGGGTTTCTGAAATTCCCCAAATGATAATCTTAACCCTAAATAAAGATTACGTACGTTCATGCCGAGTGAAAATACCTTCTATTCTGCCAAAAACGATCGCTGAAAACCCCCCACTTGCAATGATTCAGAGAATGTCTCTTACATTATATTTGGTGCGTGGCAGTATTGTTTAAGAACTGTAAAAATTATATTAAAGTGTATATTGAATGTATGCTGCGAGTAAGTTACCAAACTGGTCATGAAATGCCAATCCAAGTCCAATACATAAGTTAGACCGAACTATAATGTAGTTCGGGTCACACCTACAGAAACGCGCACAGTGTCATGAAGTTAGAATTAGTACAAAATATTGAGCCAGGGATAATCATCAAATAAGCCAAAGAGGCATTACAATTTGTGATGCATTGTGGTAGGTTTTGCTAATTTTAAGGACTCCTGACATTTGACAATCAAGATTGGTTTAATAATTATGTTTTAGAATTTCAAGCAATATATAGTCAATAAGAAAGAGCCATACTATTTAAAGAGTAAAAAGTGTTGTATTTTAAATATCAAAACATATCTTAAACTACTTCGAAATACCAAAAAGGCACATTTCCGAAAATTATTGCCCGGAAGTTCAATGCCGCGGTGGGCTTATTGATACAAGCGATTGTTCATTTTTAATACAGTTGTATGCAAATTATATCATGCAAATTCAGCGACTAGAGGGTGCCCTAACAACTGGTCCCAGGGTGGGTATTGCATGAACTAAATATCAGGCTAAATTAAACTCACCCCCAGTCTAATGCGTCCTCAACGTAACCTGATACTGGGAATTTACAAATCTGCAAATTCCAGCAGGTAGTACCTGTGTGAGCTACTCAGTTGATGACACTTTAGTGAGTGGAGTGAGATTACTCAACTAGTTATCCTTGTAGAATAGAAATCATAATTTTATAATTAGTGTCCTAGACATTCTAAATGCTTTTTAGAAGTAATTGTGCAGTGCAATACAGTTGGAGAATTCACCAGGACAAGGACCACAAGGACAAAAGGGTACGTAAATGTGGCACTTGTTGTGATGTTATCATTGGTGTGTTCCTATGAAATAATAATCCAGTCCATGCTGTGATTTGTAAAAATCAATTGACGAGCTCAATATCAAGTCAATAAAGTATGCTCATATACCTTTGTTTGACGAGATCGCGTAGAACTACCACCTTTAAAGTAGAACCATTTGTATCGCCAGCAATTTTATTTGTATGTTCTAAAGTCTGACTCAGAAATTTCCCGAGAATGACGTCCTCAATTTTCGAACAAACTTTTTTGCATGTACATAATACCTGTCCGCATACTAAGCACTATTGTGACTATTTGAAATAGCTGAGCTCAAATCCATGTCCTTCATATAGAAAATAACAATTTCGTAGTTCAATTCCAGATCCGAAAAATTTATTATACACAGTATCGTATGGTACTGTTACAGTACACATTAACATTTACTTCATCAAAACGAAAACTCCCGATTCATCTCAAACTTTAGAAATGAGTAATTTGGGTGACTATCTTAAGCCTATTTTTAGATTATACACCAAAATATTTCGAAATCGCTGTGTATGTCTTTTACAAGCAGAAGCAATTCTCACAAGTTTTAGTTTCTTTTGGTGCGTGGCGTATGTTTAAGAATTTTACACGAATCAGCAATTAAAAGATTTTCTTTTAGTCCTGCAGTAGGCCCATATGACCTTGCACAAGAGTCGGCACAAAATTTTTTAATGGTTTCTACGCAACATTGACCTACTGATTCCAAATCTTGATGATGCAACTTTGTCATTCTTGAGCATTTTGAGATAGGGAATGGGTAAATTAACAAGGGTAAAATCTATAAACATTTCATACGGGGTTAAAAGTGTATAGACAAGTTCATATGGTTCTAAGGATTTAAAGATGTCTATCTACAACCTCTTGATATCCAAGGTCACCATGGGGGTAAATGGGGGTAAATATTTATAATGATCAGATTTGTTTCAAATTTGTTTCAAATTGTTCACCTCAAAATTCACCTCAAAAATATTTAGCAGAGTCTAGAGTCCTGATTCCCACGTAGACCCTGCGGGCCACCCCAAATGTCAAACAAAACACATAACATTGATTTTACATTATTGCCCAACAGCATGAAGAATTTGACCCCATTTTCAGAAGAGTCTGTGCATTCTAATATTCCTACACCGGAGTGGCCTTGAACCATTTTAAACCTACTGTGTTAAAAGTCATTGTCCAAGGTAGAGCAAACTATGCATTTTTTAATCCTTAGGACCAGATGATTATTCATTTGCTGCCTTCCCTATCTCAAAATGCTCAAGGATGACAAGTTGCATCATCGAGATTGGGAACCAGCAGGTTCCAAATTTGCCTAGAAACAATCAAAACATTTTGTGCATATTCTTGTGCAAGGTCATATTGTTATATTACTTTCAAAATTTCGATTAGAATATTTTATATCTCAATTTTATTTGAGAAAAGATTTCTCATGGGAAAAGTACTTGTTTATGTTGAGAATAGGGAATTCCCCTAGAGTTGTTTGTGCAAAATGCACCTGTTAGATAGATTGGGGATTCTCCCATGGAGTTATATATGTGAAGTGATGTAATTCAGATTATGTAATTTATGTGAATTCCAATTGGTCAGCTAGTGCAAGGTTATGTTTATGCATTATGCTGTGGTAATATCTATTTTAAGACTTGGGAACTTTGTGAAATGATGGTATAAAGCTGAGTTGCAAAAATTTTGATTCGCCAGCAGTTGTAATCTGAGGCTATACAGTATGGTTAACTTATAGCTAGTTTTAATCTACAATAATGGTAGATTTATGTTTTACATAGTGCCAGGATTTATAATAACTTTGGAGACCGCCGGAGCTTGAAAGCTAATTAAACTGTTTGCTGTCGTCTTTTAAGCCAAAGAGCTTTAGTTTTGGAATCAAAAGGTGATTCCATTAGCGACAGACTGATGGTGGTAGAATACCTGGACTGTATTGCAGAATATTAGTGTCGTCGAGGGAAAACCCCGTCGTCTTGAACTGCTGGACAAAATTACCTTCAGGACTGAGAAGATTCCCTTGGAATATATTACCTGAGGAGTTTTATGTGAACTTATGTGCGCTGTCATTTTGGAGTCTTCGCTGTGAGGACATATCATCGTTGAACTGCAATGCTTCTTGTGGACATTAGTAGACATTCTTGTTTACAATTAAGTATCAATCATAAATATTGTGTGAAATTTTGTTGTAATTTTGTTTTGGACATACCAAATTCTTGAACCAAACCAATTAAAGATCATTAAAACTGTTTTATTATACAAAATTTAGATCACTTGTGCACAAGGCTCATTTATTTGTGTTTAAAAGGTATTTCTGACCTTTGACGCCTACGAGACGTCATAACAGAATGCAACGTCCTACGAACTATTTTAAATCCTGTATACTTCAATTATAATTGAATGGTCTCTTATATATAACCCTAATATTATTGTGAACGCTTACTTTAGTAAGCTTCTAGTTGCCATGATGTTTCAATAAATGTAAACATACATTTTTGAGATCACTAAATATTTCTAAATAGCCCACCAGATATGTGTCAAACAGCGAAAAGCGACATATGGGAATTTTAAAGTCACACATTAAATGGAACCTATCATGCTGAACAATCACTATGAAAAGAGAAACCTGGGCACTGCTTCAAAAGATAATCTTAAATGTGCATTTCGTTAATTCTAGCACCTCTGCTTTATTTAGGCTATGGTTCACTCGATTTAATTGTGAAGAGCTTGTTCTAAAAAGATATGCTCAACATCAAAACGCCAAAATGATATTAACAGCTTAAAAAACAGTTCAGGTAATGTCCTGACTGCGGCCCAGATGTGGAAAACAAAGAAATATTATCTAACCCGCCACTCGAAGCCTTAAGATCTATTCAAAGAAAGGCAAAGAGACAAAGAAGCACATAAAATCTTGCAACATAGCATTACTGATTATGTAATCATTCCAATCAGGTATGGCAATGTTAAAGATATTACATTTCATGTAGAATGTTGCTATTGTTAAAGTTAAAACTATAATACTGACAACAAAAGTTAGAGGCGGGTATTAAACTTATGCCAGAAATATGAGGCTTACAATGTTCTTTTTGAAAAAAAATTGGCCATTCCATTTGAGATGCACACCTCTTACGTACGTGCAATAGAAAGTTCATTCCATCAAAATACAGAAAAATCATTTATCAAATATTTAAATAAAACGTTCTTCATTATTCAGTGGACAACCACGAAATTTCAAACAAATAGTAATTGCCTGATGTGTTTATCTATGAATTAAAAAAGATGGTAGTCTCTTACACGCAAGTGTTGAAAATTTTTTCGCGCATTGAAATTTCATGCAGCCCCGAATCGACATGTAAATGTAAATGTTTTTTGGGATACATATAGAACATTGAAATGATTGAATGTTCCATTTTCATGAACCCGTGCCTCGTACGCAATACTGCCACAGGTGAGCACGCGACCTACATCATATGAATTCCCTCGCTGTATCAAAAATAAATCAACCACATCTCAACCACAGACCAAAAATTAACCGGCAAATCACTAAATTACATTTACCGCAAGTAAATTTGACAAACACCCCCTAACCAAAAAAAATATACCCAATCAATTTGAAAAACAAAAACACAAACTACACTCCTCATCTTCTCAACAAAAAACAACCAAGCAAAAAAACAAAAACAACAAAAACAAAACACAAACCCAACACCCATAAAAACAAACATCCACAAAAAATTGGCGGGGGGGGCGGAGGGTGGGGTGGGGGGGGGGGGGGGGTTGGGGGTGGGGGGGGTGGGGGCGCGTGGGGGGGGGGTGGGGCGAGCCAAACGCGGCAAATGGCCCCACATGGCCCGGGGGGTAGTGTTTGTTGATGTTTTGGTGAGGGAGAATGTGGGGTGGGTCCGTGGAAGGGGGACGCGTGGGGGTGGATCATGGTATTGGCGGGTGAAGTAGTGCGTGAGGGGTTAGGGGGGGGGGTGGGGGTGAAGTGGGAGGGTCGCCCAGCTAACTAACCCAAATACCCCACAAAAATACAAAAATAACTACTCCCACAAACTCTCAAAAGACACGAACATCTCCAGAGCCACAAACAAAGCAACTTAATCCAAAACCCTCATAACTCGCACCCCAACCACACAATCCCACTCACCAAAGCCCCACATAAAAAGAATAAATTAAAATGCACCACACACACTTAGTCCACTCAAACACCACTATCCAAGACAGATACCACACAAAAATATACAAAACCAAACACTAAAAACCCAACACAAAATACAACTCCAATAAAACCCAAAAAAACACACTAACCAAAACTCCAAAAAACACTCCACCAAAACAACCACCAAAAAAAAAAACAACCAACACAAAATACAAAACAACAAACAAAAAACCCAAGAAACCCCACACCAAAAAACAAATAACAAAAACTAAAAAAAAAAAAACCCAACAAAAGAAACTCCATCGGCGCTACTTCCCTAGCTCCCTCCACTTCCTTGTAAAAAAAATAAAAAAAAAAAAATTCACATTTTAAAAGTTTAAAATTATGTGCACAACAAAAACAAAAACAAAACAAAAAAAAAAAATCAAAAAAAAAAAAAAAAACACAAAAAAAAAGGGGGGGAGTTAGGGGGGTGGGTGGAGGGGGTGGTGGGGTGGGGGTGGGTGGCGGGAGGGGGGTGGGGGGGCGCGGTGGGGGAGGGGGGGGGGAGGGGCGGGGGGGGGCGGGGGAGCGTGTGGGGGGGTGAGTGTGGGGGGGCGGGGGGGGGCGGGGGTGGTGTGGGATAAGGAGGGGGGGGGGGGGGGGGGGGAGCTCGGGTGAAAAAAAAAAAAAATACTAAAATTAAAAAAAAAAAAAAAAAAAAAAAAAAAAAAAAAAAAAAAAAAAAAAATAACAAAAAAAAGGGGGGGGGGGGCGGGGGGGGGGGGTGGGGGGGGGGGTGGGGGGGGGGGGGGGGGGGGGGGGGGGGGGGGGGGGGAACAAAAAAACAAAAAAAAAAAAACACAAAAAACAATAAAAAAAAAAACACAAACAACAATAAAAAAAAAAAAAAAAACAACAGAAAGGGAAGCCACTTACAGGGTAGATAGATATTCAATTACACATCAGCATTAGTAAGTCTTTCCCGTTCTTGGGGGGGGGGTAGGGAGGGGGGAGGGGATAGGGGTGTATAATAAAAAATCGATTTCCCATTGAAACTACACCTAAGATTCTTTAAATGCCGATTTCTTATAAAATATGAAAAGTGCGTGTTTTCAAAGTTCGGATCAGCAAACTTCACATTTTAAAGTTTATGATTTGTAAAAATGGGTATCAGATAACCGCAATGTCAAAAATGGAGGGCCGCTTCCATCTGCTGATCCTGTAAGGCCAATTTATTGGCATTAATCTATAATATAATCTAATAAATATCCTATAATTAATATAATATAGATAATATATATAGCCGTATCAGATGTTTTAGGGTCATTGGGGTATTTCCTCGCGAAAGAAAGAAGGAAGAAAGAAACATTATGGAAACCGCCATGTTTAGTATTTAGCTATCGTTCTGCTACAAGCCTTGAACTTCGCTCGTATCCTTTGTGTCCTCGCCGAAGAGTTCCAAGGGTGAGGCTGTGGCACAATGCCTAAAGCTCACGCGAATGTGTATTTTTTCGCTGGCACCCCGGGAAAGATTGCGTGCGGCGCGTTGTAAATATAGCCACAGGGGGTTAAAGGGCAGTTCCACGCTGCAGTGCAGTTGTGTATATTTGTTCGGAATAAATCTGGATTTTTTCGCAATGAATACTCCGATTGACATGAAAACCATAACAAGTAGTTAGTATGCCTTATTTTTAAACCTACCAAATCGTCCGAGATTAAGTGGGATCTATGGTACCACCCCCATGCACACCCCCAGAATCCACCCACCACAAACTTTTTAGGGGCCTTTTAGGGTCCTAAACACTTTGGGATGTTAACAGTGAAAAATCCTGTTGTCTCGAGAAAATCTATCCAAGATGGCCGCAAAAATTGGTCAATTAAAAAAAAAAAAATCATATTATAAGCTAAGTATATATCATAAAAGAAACAAATAACGGGGTAGTTATATGTTTGAACCCTCTAAATCAATTTTAGTATTGTTGGTTTGCTCTAATGCTTCAAATCCAAGATGGCGGCCACTATGGCGGCTAAAGGTAGTGAAAATGTAGCTAAATGTGAGAACAACTCGAATATTAGCGAAAATTGGTGGTTGAAGAAAGAATAAATGAGATGATAGATAATTGTTTTACCCCAAGAAGAAACTAATTTAAAGCATATTTTTGTTTGTTTCAATGGGGTGGTACATTTTGTGACCATTTTTTCTGCTCCCAGTTGGAATTCAGCAGCCTTGACGGAATTAAAGTACAGTATCCCCGATCACTTTATTCCGTCAAGGCTGCCGAATTAAACTGGGAGCAGACAAAGTGGATGCAGTAAATGTGTACCAACCCGTTTCAAGTATTAAATTCAAAAAAGGCCAACAAAATGGTCTAATTTCAGAGGAAAAGTATGGGCATTATGGCTGAAAAATACAAGTGGTAAATGATATCCATTATTTAATTGGGTTGGACACGCTTTAACACCCACACTTGGTATAAGAAATTACAATTTCGATGGCCAAATACGGGTCCTCTGACCAAATGGGTTAGATTTAAAGTCTCCAACATCGTGTCCAAACAATGATGTCTGTAGGAGGCAGTATACCCTGAATCTACTGCTAACTATTGCGCTGTCCTGTATTTTGCACGCCTTGTTGTGAGGAAGCAGAGACACACTTGGCTTATATGAAATAAAAGGAAATACCATTTGTTATCATCTGGAGGTATCTCAAATAAAAGGCAAAATTATTAACTAAGAAATTTATATGGCGAGTCCACCGCTGAACACACAATTGGTAGCATAAATAAAAAGAAATACTAATGTTGTTATAAATCTGGAGGCATCTCAAAAAATTATAACAATATCATTCTAGTATAGCGATTGTCTGCCGCTTAGGTTATGACATGGGATTTAGTCGTTGTCATTGTCACCAAGACCAGGAAACGGAACCCCCAACTCCCATAGAAACTCCCATTTAAAGCATATTTTGTCGGTTTCAATCACTAAAATTCAAGATGGCCAGCAAAAATGGTTTTGTAATTTCCAAGGAAAATCATGAATATTTTTCCTATCTATTTTTTTTAAAAAGTGGTAAATTAATCATAATCCATCTTTTAAACCCAATCCAATTAACTTCAATTTGAACATCAGAGTTTTGTTTGTATTTGGTAACATGTGCAAATTAAAATTGGCAATCTAAAACTTGCAATCTAAACGACTACATGTATATAACTAGTATAAAAAACACAATGAGTTGTTTAAAAATATTAATTAACTAGAACACACACTTGGTGTTGTAAATTAAAGCGGCACTGGCACATTTTCACACAAAAATATTGGAAAATTCTTCAATTTGCTCTCAAATGATAGTCTAGGCCCATTGACGAACCGAGATATATTTTACACATAAAAAATATACATACCCCACAAAAAACAGAAGGACATTGCTATGAGGCTAAAGCATCCAGGTAATTGCTAGGCCAATTTTAACGTTTTCCATAAACTGTAATCAACAAATGTGTATATTAAATGAATTTTTTGACTGTACTCACTAATATTAAAACCACAAAGGTTATAGACCGGTCAAACAGTGTACAGAGCGTGAGAGAAGAAACATGCATCGGAGTGCGTGTTTTTGTGTTAAAGGCCATTGTCGTCGTCTGCTGAATTTCGCCTCGCCGGCGACGCTAAATAACAAAATAGTTACGTGACCATAAGGGGAAGCTTGATTTGGTTCTTAATTATTTCGTGGTGAGGACTTTGTATTAAAAGCTTTACAACCATGCAAAAATATCGATTTTTGAAAAATATGAGGCGCACTATTTTTCACATGTGCCAGTGTCTCTTTAGAGCTATCTAGCATAAGGGCTGAAGTAAAAACATTTCATATAGCAATTATCACCCTTGTACCACCACACTTAGTCGTAGAATAAAAAAGAAAGGTCATTTTTTTAATATGGAGGCATCTCAAGAAGCAAAAAAATTTCACCTTAAAACATTTTATATGGAGGAGTGTCCACAGATTTAACACACCACTTGGTGGTAAATACTATTTTGTTTGATAAATCTGGAGCATCTCATAAAAGCAAAAATTATAACCTAGGACATTTATATAACGGTTGGTCCACCACTTTAACATACACTTGGTATAAAGAAATACAATTTTGATGGCAAATCGGGTCCTTCTGACCAAACTGCCTAATAAAGCCATGTCCCACAGGTTCTGAGGGAGGTGGTATATCCTGAATATGCACGCTATTCCATTGCGCACTGTCCTGGAAGTTGCAAGCTTGTTGGAGGGACCCCAAAGAGACTACTTGCATGTTGGAAGCTAGATAAGCTTAGATAAGAGCAACTTTAGATGAGCTCCTAATGGTCTGACGATAATAATAAATCAATAATTAATAAACTGGCTTATTTATCTCCTATCGTAGCCGTAGGCTCCTAAATTGACAGAGACATACACAAAAAATCAACAGAAGAAAAATTGCCAACTTTAGGAAAACCAAAAACTAATCAAACACAAATACACCCGAATGGGAAGTGGAAGTGAGAGCTTCATGGTTCCTTGCCCATATCAAAGGGCCATGAAGAGAGTGGTAAATTCTGAGAGTTTAACCAATATCACTTATACAAAGTAAATCCAGAATTGCGTACCCTAGAATAAATCCAACAAGTAGCCCTACGAGATTTGAACCCGGGACCCTCGGGTCCAAAGGGCCAGCCTCCCTAAACCATTAGACCACCGCCACTCGATCACCAAATCATCTAGTTAGCATGATGGCACTTACTTTATTAACTTACTTGACCTTGGGCAATCCATTAACTTCCTTGACCTTGGAGGAAGCATACATTTTTTTTTTTTTTTTTTTTACTATCTCCCAACTTGGCAAAACACTCCTGATAACTTCAGATGTGCCTATTCAGGATATACCACCTCTTACAGAACATGGATGGACATGATGTACAAACTTTATCGAGCCTTTTTGGTCAGAAGGACCCGTATTGCCATCACGTCTTGCAGACATCTTGGCTGAAGTCAATGAAGAGGAAATTTCAGATGAGGAAGATATTGATGTGGATGAAGATGATCCAAATGAATCGGACTGTTCCGGTCTTGGTGAATATGACAGCGACTAAATCCCATGTAATAATGTAAGCTATTAAAATGTCTATAGGTTATATTTTTTTTGAAATACCTCCGGATTTATAACAAAATGTTATTTTTCTACTACCAAGTGAGTTAAAGCGGTGGGCAATCGCTATATAAAACATCTTTCGGTTATTATTTGAGATACCTCCAGATTTTTAACAAATGGTATTTCTTTTTATTTACATAAACAAGTGTGTCTCTGCTTCCTCACAACAAGCGTGCAAATTACAGTTCTGGGCAATGGAATAGGTAAGATTCAGGGTATAACGCCTCCTACAGAACATGGTTGGACACGATGTGGACATTTATCGAACCAGTTTGGTCAGAAGGACCCGTATTGCCATCGAAATTGTATTTCTTTATACCAAGTGTGTGTGTTAAAGCGGTGTACAATCCAATTAAATATGGATTATGTTATCATTTACCACTTGTATTTCAGCCAATTATGCATGACTTTTCCTCTGAAATTAGACCATTTTGCTGGCGTTCTTGAATTTAGTGCATCGAAACCAAACAAAAGTATGCTTTCAATTAGTTTCTATGGGTTATAACATATTATCTGATCATCTCATTTATTCTTTCTTTAAAATTTTTCGCTAATATTCGAGTTTTCTCACATTTCACTACTTTTGGCAGCCATATTGGCCGCCATCTTGGATTTGAAGCATTAGAGCAAAACAACAATACCAAAAATGAATTTAGGAGGGTTAAAAACACATAACTAACCATTTTATTTGTGCTTTATTGATATTACTTAGCTGATATATGACTTTTTTTTTCAAATTTTGACCAATTTTGGCGGCCATCTTGGATATCTCGAGAGCATCGGGATTTTTTCGCTGTTAACATCCCAAAAGTGTTTTAAAACCCTAAAAGTGCACGGGGGTGTACCATACATACCTAACTATTAGTAAAGCAAAACAGATTTTGATGAACGTTGAAAATGAGTAACTATCGAACTGTTGAAATTTAAACCCAACTTTGAATACGGATATTGTTATTTGGGTTACATCTCGAAAGCAAATCGCCAAAAGATACGTTAGGAATTTTGCACACATAACGACACTGTTACACATACTTTTTAACTTTTTTTAAGTTGTTTAAAATTTGTTACCTCGAAAACCAGTGCCCACTTCCTTTAAAAACTGTCACGATATGTTGATAACACTGCAACATTACGTTTAACACCCATTTAATTAAAGTACCACACTTTTATGGTAACACAACAAATACAGATAATTACAAGTGGTAAAACATTGTGGTGGTCCTATAAGCAGAGTGGAAAAAAGGCCCAACTCATCCTTTCGTCTATCCTAATATTGATTTGCTTTAATTATCCCCCAATTAGAGTGTGAACTTGGGCCTTTTTTTTCACGTCAACAGAAAACCATTTTGTGGTGTATGATTTCCATGGTCTAAACTCACTTTTGCCAAAATGCGGAGTTCGGCTCTTGTGGGTCAATTCTTTAGTTTAAAGCGCTAGATGGTAACGTCAAAATGCTTAAAAAGGACAACTATATTAGAGAACAAACGAAAGCTTATTCTACTCAACAAAGTAGTTATCTTATTTAACCCCTACAAACGCTGATATTTTATCAAAAACCTCTGTCAATGTGTTGAACGCCTTGCCGTTCTGTTTTGATTATTGCTACATATTTCTCGTCAATAAGCTAATAGGAATCTTGAAACCGTGTATTTGATCCTTCTTTTGATATCAGGAAAGACAATATTATGATTTAACCTGATATGTGGGAGGAAAAGGGGCAATGTGAACATGACCTATATACAAGCGTTCCAGCACTTTGTCCATATTGTCCAGTAGTCTACTTTATTACTATTTCCAACACTGTTCCACATTTGTAACGATTTTCAAACCTGCTTGGCAAACATGTTTCAGCCGTTTGTCAATCGAGATAAAGCCAGTATAAACATACAAAACGTCACAAAATTTAACAGTTTATATTTCGAGAACGTTGAAAGAAGTTTGAAAATGTCTATTTTTGGGACGAAAGCAATCAAAGCAATTTTAAACAGCGAAAATTACTAAACTAAATCACAAAAATACAGGCCTCCAAAACAAGTATACTGGTCAACGGGATTGCGTAGTTAAAATAGTCCCATACATGACATTAACCCTACTCGGAGCCTCATAAAATGCAGGAAAAAATCTAAAAAATCAAAAAAACTAAAAAATCAATAAAATTTTGTATTAAAATTGATTTGTATTCAAAACATGTGACATAATTTATTTCTTTCACAAGTAACGAGTCAAATCACGTTACGAAAATTAAATAATAGTATTTCAATGGCAACGCATTGGCAGTGTGCTTTCGAAATCTATGCCAGACACGAATGCCCGACTTATTTTCCCCAACGTCTATGCCTTTGTCCATAATGGCACACTATGACTTGCACTTTTGTTTTGGCAAAGTTTCTTCCTCAGAATCCACATCAGATTTAAGAAAAAAGACAGGATTCCTCTTTGTTGGTATCGAATATTGGGCTCATATTTGATAGGCAGGTCCAATAATTTTGAGTGGTAGACATCGCGATATTCGTACCAACCAGGGAAAATCTGTCGTTTATTCTCATTCTTATTGAGTTTTCCATTATTTGTTCCGTATTGGTGAAAATTGGTATTTCGGCCTGCACTAATTGCCGAATTGTTTACAGAACAAAGAGTGAAAGGCAGTACCGCCCCGGTAAACAAATGTTTCAGTCCAAAGAGAGGAGCGCTTACGATTGTATTGCAGATCGCGGCGGGAAGATAAGTAAAAATTAATAGTTATGCGGCTCTCAGTCATCGGTGCTTCATTAACAAACTTCAAAGCGTAAACGGAAAGTGCATGCATTTCAGTAATTACGTCAATTACAATTATGACTTTATACATGTTTGCATCACAATATTACTTTTTCCATATTATGGAGAACCCAGAACAACTTACTTAATACGAAAGGGTGAGTTTACGTTATTATGATCATGATTCTTAACATCGTCGCATCGACATCTGAATGATGCAAAAGCTTTCAGGTAACATGCATATAATCTTAGCCTAAGGTGTATAAGTGCAACGGATAATAAACGTTGCACTCACACCTAGCCCTTCTCTGGACCCAGGAGTGCCATGTTTTTTGGGTGTATAATAATTATATTAAGGGCTGGTTTGATATTAGAGTGTAATCGGTTCGCGGGCTGCAGAGCGCATAGCTCTGTAGCCATGGCGCGTATGTTCAAGGTAATTATTTTTGATAAGGATTGCTTTTGCATGGTAAGTTTCTGGAGTGTTTGATTTATGCACAAGGTATTTAACAGAATCATATTGATGTAACTCATATTTTTTCTTATTGATCGTGAAATATTACTAAGATCTTTTGAACACAGGTTTAAGAGATGATTTTTTAATATGGTCACTGTGACCTAGACTGCCATAGTAAATTCATGTAGCATTTTCAAATTACCGTTGGAAATCCCCAATGCCCAATCGAGCAAGTCATGTCCTAAAACCCTCCCTGTACAAACCCCATGTATAGTCCCTCAACATCTTGATCAGATTCCGCTGTGACACAGATATACAGATGCTTACTGCTTTTGGTCCGTATTGGTAGTTATAACCGGTAACGAGATGACTAGTTTGGTGTCACGTGTCAGTTACCCGGTCCCGTGTCAGGTATCAGATATCAGTTTGCTCTTCGGGGCGAACCGATATATAAAATCCGACTATGTTAAATCAAGGTCTGTACATGACCCTCTACCCAAAGTGCTATTTTTTTTTGCCAAAGACAACCGTGTATATGGTTTAAACATTACAAAATTTACCTTTCCCTACTGATTCAAAAACCGACGTTACGCTGACGATAATCGGTTGTTTTTCTCCAATGTAAAGGGATACGTACGTCATTTTACCTGAATGGGGTCCCCCGCATCAAAATACTAAACAATCAATGCCGTGACGTCATCAAATCTTTATTTTTTTTCCAAAAATTGTGCGTTATTCCCATAATAAACTTCCTTTTTAATATTCAAACATCTGTATATTGTTCTTTAATAATTACTATTCAATTATCCCCCGCATGAAGTGAAACAGATGGTTTCCATAAGTCTACAACTGAAAACATAGTCAGCCGTCTAAATACCCGTAACCCGTGGATGATGAGCAGACGGATCCCCGTTAGCATGCTTACAGCCACTTGCGCGCGGTTGCGGGGTTAGCGTACCGGTCTGGCAACGGCCATATTTCCTCAAAAGAGTGCTCACTTCATCATGATTCACACTTGCAGTGGATGAAACAATGTTGTGGCTACCTTCGTTATTTCTTAAACTAAAATAATGATATTTTTTTTATTTTTTTTATGTTTTTGATTATTTTGATTAAAACCACATCTCCTCAGGGTAATTTTTGGGGTCAAATTTTTAACATCCTAACCCCGGGCATCACTCGCATGCTCATGTCATGACCTTTTGCATCCGACTATTGCTTCGTGAGACAAGACCTGTGAGAGTGACAATTGCAATTGCATTTTAATAACCCAATCAAGGCAAAATTGGACATTCATATGTTTCTTTAATTACACTTGAAGCTAGGTGATCGACGCCATTTGATATTCTTAATCGTATCAATAGTTTTTCAGTTGGTTTTAAAATTAAGCAGACATATCAATAAAAATGGTCTATGAATTTTCCCTTGGTCGAACCCAAACACCACTATTTTGTTCAGATCTCTGAAAATTTTGGGTGGGAGTTTTGCGTAATATAAAATATTTTTTTGTTTTTATTTTCTTCTTAAATTTGCACTTTGTTTAATTTTTATCTTTTTTGTTTTTTAACGTTAATTATCACATCTTCAGCACCCTATTAAGTGAGTTTTTTTCTTTCTTCAAACTTACCTATTTTAATAAAAATTGTTCTATTTCTTGTGTTATTTCACATTTGTGTTTCGTCACTATTTTATACACCTTTGAAAAGCAAAAAAACAAAAAAAAAAAAACGTGTCTCTGAAAAAGGGCACTGGCTTTTTAAATTGGAATTGTTTTTTTTGTTTTAAATTGTGTTTGGTGTGTATTTTTCCTTGGTTTTCGCACTTTTAGGAAAAATAGGCAATTTATTGCCAAGCGGACAAAAAGTAACCTAAAATTGTTTGGTTTAGGGCCTATTGCATTGCCTTTTCCCAAACAAAACAGAATCTATTTCCCATTTAATTAGGTTTTTGTTTTTATTTCTTCTTATATTTTTTAAGCTTGAGCGTTGTTGTGTGTGCATGTGCAGTATCAGTTTTGTTTACGTTGTTTTCGTTACTTTTTTGTTCAACAGCTGATCGATCGTTGTTCAGAGGAGGGTTTTAACACTCACTAAAACACATTGTAATACATGTGCGTAATAAAATAATTCGTTACGTACAAAGTGCAGTGGCTCTTCGCACACAGCGGCGCTGCTTTTTTTCAACACAGTCAACTGTTATTCGAAAAGCATTTATTTAATATGACGTCCACACCCCAGTTGATTGAGCAATTTAGCTGATTTCTCGTCAGTTTCAATTTCAGGCAAATCTCTTTTTCACCGAGTCTGAGCGTTGCAAATTCAGACTGGTCTGACTGACATCACTGAGACCGAGTTACAACTTGCAGTAGAGATGTCAGTTCGGTCCCGTACAGATGCTAAAAACGGCAAGGATGCCTTCCCTAAAATCCTCAAAATTTGCTAATTTAAAATATTTCATTAATTTAAAATATCAAAATAAGGTCGTATTGCCATAACACCAACTCCGGGTCACCAACATAATTGATCGTGTTGACGTCCTTTACAATGTAGTTCCGGCATGTTATTTGTTTTTGAAACGCCGCTCATGCTACTGAATATGCTAGCAACGGAAATACGCGGTCACTGTAGCTATCACTGTCAAATATCGGCGGACGATAAACACCTAAAAACCAATACGAATTTTGCGAGTTCTCAACAAACCACGCAAACTGAATAAGAAAATAACTATTGAATGATCTGTGTCTAGCGTTTGGGGATTTTTTCCTAGATCCTACTATGCACAAAATACGCGTTTAGGGATTTCCTGCCCTACTTCGATAAGGCAATAAAACCAACCTTGGTTAATCCTTGCAGGGTTTGTAGAAGCCTTGAGAATCTTCTTTGGAAGAACTTCAGAATAAGCCTGATTCCTTGCAAAAAGTCCAATGTTTTCTAGAAGTCATTGTACAATGTACAGGGTGTCCACAAAAATGGTGCAAGGCAAAAGCGCCCTCGTTGAAGGTGAACAAAAATAAAATAGTGATGTAATATTTACCTCATATCACAAATGAAGGCTTGGCTTTGAATACCATTTACAGCATCCGATTTGGTTGTTACAATCCAGAGATATGGCTAATATTCTAAGAGAGGGTGCGATACCAAATTGTGCCACTTTTCACAGAATGGGTGATAAAGCAAGAGCATCATGTTGATAGGATGATAGGGCTTATTGATTTAAAGGCATTCAATCATCACACAATAATTCAAAGAAATCTGTAATTGAATATCATTATGATAACGATAACTAAATTGGTGATAAAATGCGTCTGAATAATTAATGAGATGTCCTCTTTAGGATGATTGATTTTTAGATCAGAACAAAATGAAAGAACAGTACTCAAGATTACAGAAGTTTAACATATTTGATGAGCGTCACCTTCCTCTTGTATTCAGGTTTAAAATAGACAAGAAAAGCCCGGGGGCCACTTGTATTCAAAGGTGGATATGATGCGTGAACAAGAAAACGCGTAAAAAGGGTATCTTTTTTCCAACAGGCGATATACGCGCGTACATTGATTAGGGTGTCAAAAACAGCAAAATGGAAAAAAGGGTATGTTTTTTTCGTAACCTCGAAATTGTGAGGTACGCGAGATCAAAATCATCAAAAATATTGTAATTTGGAAGTAAAGCACTACGAGCATAAGGGTATATTTTCGATACAATGCATTGCTTACTTGTTTAAGGTAGCAAAAACTGACAAAAGACTTGTTTATGGTATCAAAACGACAAAATGCTTGTTTAGAGGTTATGTTTTTTTAGTCGGTGGGAATACTTGTTTAGGGTGCATTTCGGAAGTCCATGTTCACGCATCATATCCACCTTTGAATACAACTGGCCCCTCCGGGAAGAAAAGGGGATTGCATATATCCAACCAAACTGTTCAATGATCATTGTAGCTCTGGAGTTGAGCTGATACCATGCAATAAGAAATTGTTTAAGAATAATATTAATTGGTCTTTGGACTTCGAATGCAATAATGGAATAAGGGATGGATGCTCAACCACAGTTTACACTTGACCAGAGAGTTCCCATGGTACTTAGATACCATGACACGAGAAGTCCTAGTGCAGTCATCAGAGACTTTATAGAGTACAGTTTTCCGATGCCAGAATCCCTTCCAGAAATAGGATATATCCGAAATACTTAACTCTGCTACCAGCAATAATCTGAATAAGGGACATTCAGGAAGACCCAGAACGGGACCCAGAAGTGCAAGATCCCAGCTGAACATCGATCAAGTTCGGCAAGCATTTCAGGAGGATGCAACAATATCAGCGAGAAGAAACCCGTGCACAAACATTCACAAAACTCAAAAGTACCTTCAACAACATCACTGGGCTAGATTTCAGGTGGCATCCGTACATAATGATTACAGAACTATAGTTATTGTATTTTCAATTTGCTTCACGAACAGAAGTTCCTTTCCAGAACCCTTAAAATGTGTATTATTTATGCAAGATGTGCCTTAATTATTGTTTGATAATGTCTCTGTTCCCAACTGAGTCTGTTCCATTTTTATGTTATTATGAAGTCATTTTAGAATGTTTACTGAGAAAATGATATGAAGTAACAAGACAAAAATCAAGCATTATAATTGTGTCATGGATGAAATCTTTAAAATCAATAACGTGTCCTATCAACATGCATGATTCGATTGTGTTAAATTATCCCATTCTGTAAAAATTCTGGCGCAATTGGTATCTCACCCTCTCTTAGAATATAAGCCATAGCAGAGATTTGTCGGAAAGAAAGCAGTTGTCTATTCTGCTTCTTAAACCTAAACAGTGCAGCTTTGCCCTCTGATGATTTTGTTAGAGATCTGTTGGATGTGAGATCACATTCTACAGCTCATGATGATTTTCCAACGTCATAACTGGTTAATAAGAAGTGGATAAATATTAAAGGACCACAATAAATAAACCAAAATACATAAAGGAGCCGAACAAAACAAAATAGATTCAGGACACTGTTATTCAGTGCTTTTTCGACGTGGTGTTCGCTGTGCAATCCATTAAAGATGTTCAAATTGTCATATCATTTTTGTACTTTGCATGGAGCCATACCACCAAAAACACTTTTGAGGTAAATTGCTCCAGCGGTATAGCTATCAGAAACAAACATGTATATTAGAATGGCCAGAACTGGCTAAAACTGCCAGTCAGCGACTAGGATTGCTCCGTCGAGCTGCACCCTATCTTTGGACAACTGAAAGGGCTGTTATATATAAATCCATGGTTCGATCCGATCCAACATGGAATATGCAAGTTCAGCATGGTGTGGAGCAACACCCACTTCAATATCCAAACTAGATGCAATCCAGAGACGTGCCATTTCCATCATTGCTATCCCAGAGAGTGAGCTCACCACTCATCACATCCAACCACTTGGTCATCACAGGGCACCAGATCTCCTCTGCCAGCTGCTACCTGAGCTGCTTTCAGTTGATCCTCGCCTTAGACGCTCAGTCAGGTCCCATGACCTTGCTGTGAAAGTTCCAAGGTCCAACTTGGCCTCCCACAGAAGATCATTTCTCCTATTCTCTGTAGGCTTATGGAATGCCCTTCCTGCTCATGTAGCATCGAACCAGGACTTGCAGAGTTTCAAAAGGGAGGTTAATCGCTATCTTGGCGCCAATCCTTCAGCGTTACTAATTAGATAACAGCTGTTAATAATAATAATAATAAAAAAAAACGTGTGTAGTCATGATGAGGTCAAAATATTTTGGGACCTTCCTGTTTATACTATCTAAAGGAAAAAAATCTCAGCTGTCTATGGGATGAGAAAACATATTGTGCTCCAGAGGAACAGGTGGTTAACCTTATCTCAAATATGCAGTAGTGTTTGCTAAGGTACACATATTAGCTGCGATGAACAAGGGCCGTCGTCACTGTTGGCTATTTCATTCGAGTTAGCATACTGTGCAAGAAACATTTCCAATATCTAACAGATCTAAGAACGCTCCAAGTGCCCAAATGCGTCCCTAAAATATAACAATAATGACAACAAAGAAATAAGTAAATAGAAACGGTAGAAGAGACATACGTTAATGAAACCAGAGCATGTCACATCATAGGAATGCGAACGATTATTACCAAAAAAGTAGAACAAGTGCAGGAACGCGCGCGCTTGATCTGAACACAGATTCACTCCATTTCCTGTCTGCCGTGGGGAAATCAGGCGAGATAATCAAACGATTTTGATATTCCTAGTTACAAGTTTCGTATCTCATACCATAACTGCCTAAACGATCATGATGTGTAGCCCACAATAATTCATTGAGCATTTTGATATCCGTATATTTCTAGCTTCTAAATGGATATAGATATTTCATTTTTATTGTGTTTTATGGGATGATTTATTACTTTGTGACTGAATAAGATCGCCTTGAGACATATTGAGCCAAAGTACATGACATTTATAGATGACTGCGCTTTGCTGGAGCATGCCATACAAACAAAGCTACTCTTATTTTTACGGGTATCACTTGTGCTTCTTTACTGTCCATTACGGTGTATATTATTGAGTTTTCGTACAACAGACTAACGGGTGCCTAGAATTGTATAAAAATGTATCTGTAAACATCGCAAAAATCGACACATAGATGGAAACAACAGTCATCTAATGAGAATCAGTTTGCAATTAATATTATAATAAATGGATATATATATTTTGAAAGTTGAAAATTCAATCAAAATAGCAAGTGGCTTGCTGACTTATGTTTAACGTATCGCAACAAAACAAACACAAAAGCTGTCAAGGTTAATATATGGCTTAGACCCAATGTATATGGAATTGTAGAACAACTCAATGACTTGAGGCGCTATAAGCTGTTTCCGCAAAGCCTTGACTTAATCAGACGGTTCAGACCTTGTCTTGGTTCTGATTAAAAACTTAATTAATCCAGTCAGACAGCCAGTCGGAATTAAGTTAGCGAGAATAAGTACATAGGTGTTTGTATGAGCAAAAGTTCATTATTCATATTTCCGTTGAATCTGTTTGATTCGATTGAACTCTTTCCTCTTTCCTCTAAATTTGAAGCTTTTTTTCATGCAGCACGGGTAGCGCATTAAAGGTGATAAAAAGGCATAAAGATCACCAAATGAACGTTTTCAATACAATGTTCGAAGGGCTACGTCGACATGTGTTTTAAAGTCACATAATCTGGTGGCGTAAGCCGGGAGTGTTTGTTATGTTCAAGAATTATATCCGACATAGTATAAACTTTGGCCCGTTTTGGCAAAGTTAGAAAGTTGTTTAGCTAAACGCGACTTTAGCTTAAAATCGCCAATTTAAAATTATGTTTAACCATTATAGTAGGGTTATAAACGAGAATCCTATTCTAGAAATTTGAGGAAGAAGGTTTGAAAATGTTTTTCTAAATTTCTATAGCTTGATGGGTGCTAAATCAGAATTTGTAAGTCCAACATCTAGGAAATGTGGGGAACTTTGTAAAATAAGGGGGTAAAATGAGTGAGTGAAATTGTGTTTAAATATACACAATGCATTTGTCTCATTATAAGGATTAAAAAGGTATAGTTTGTCTAGGTACCGACCTTTAGTTACACGGCTACAGCCCTGATAAGGGTCAAGGTCACTCTGGGGTAAAAAATATCCAATGTTCAGATTTTATTGAAACCGGTGTCAAATTATTGCCCTGGTCATACTGAAGCAGAAATTCATTTTCATTCTTTGGGTGACAGCTCTGTATACAATTTGAGGTCAAGATCATTGATCAGGAACAAGATAAAACTACACGATGGTTGAAGAAGCCATATGGATCCGTAGCCGGGGGAAGCGCACTATGAACAAAGACGAGGGGGCGTACAGTTTGATCAGATCTCCGACCAAGTCATCACCAAACGACAACTACCAAATTCGGCAAACCTAGCCCAAAATGGTGTTGCCAACTTAAATTAAGTAAAAGTTTACATAATTATGATATGATAGAGTTTATTTTTACATAACTTATACAAAAGATCTTACTGAGGAACACCTGAATTTCAGGGTCAAAGTAATTTACATTTGTAGCAAATCGCTCGTAGCGCTATCACTGACAATGCTTCTGGTCACCATGAAGTTCTCTAACATACTTCATCATTGATAACAGTTTACCAACGTACGTACGTATGCATTAGTACACCTTTTGCGATTATTAACACTTAAGTGCCCAATTGGGGGGGGGGGTCCATAGTACCCAACATTTGATTTTTTTGCGATTTCTCGGTTACGCAATCAAATTTTTCAAGGATTTTTTTGCTAATTGTCTGATTTATGAATACGCTTCTCGTGATACAGAAAAAAATAAATCAGCCCACGGCTTCATTAGAATAATTAGGTTGGGTCCCTAGGAACCCCCCCGGGCACTAACTAAGATATTTTACTAATTAAAAATAATGTAATTAAATCTTGGGATTTATTTGCTTAGATATATACCTTAGGAGGCAATTAATTAATAATTAATAATACTTAAATCAAATAACTTTTATATGCTGATAGCATCAATTTTAATTTTGTCATAACCGTGCTCTTAACTGTATAAGTCCATGGGAAAGACCAAGGTGAATTCGAAGTTTCTGAGATAAGATACAAGATGGTATAAATTTGGTTATATTTTTCGATAATTATTTTAATTGGTTATCTAGAGAAGATATAATGAATTATTTTGGTTCAAAACCTTATATTAGAGTTCTAGGATTGGAAAGTGCACCCACTCTTTTTTCGGAGAGTGACAATTTCAATTGGCCATAGGTCATAGGTCAAAGTTCGGATTTTCATTTTTATTGTGGGTATGTTGTTCTTAGGTGACCCCCATTTACTTGTGTTAGTGTCATGATCAAACTCCCATGGGAAAGTGGTTATCTGCCTTGGGCACTAACGGAAGTTTTTTTAGCTTGGGCACTTAAGTGTTAAAGCGATGACACACAGAGCTGGAAAGAGTATCGTTAAACCTGACATATTGTAGCGTTGACATAAACATTTTAATTGCCAGATCTGAACATGCCATTTGGCAATCTTAAGATTTCGCATGTCATTTTACGTCAGGCAATTAAACTAAAGACTTTGTTAGAATATAACCCGTTCTCACTGTGACATCTCAGACGCTTATTGTAAATTACGAATCATTCAATAGCAAGACTGCAATATTGTGCACCATTACTTATACTCCTGACACTCTGGTACGGGTTACTTAAACACTTCAGTCACAGTAGATGTTGATGTCCTTATCAAGCCGGTCGGTTATAAAACTGTGAATTGCATCCTTTCAGGTGGTAAATATCAAGTGCCTAAAGAAAACACACACACACCACTCTAAAATATGATACCCCTTGTAACTTCAAACTAGCCTTTTCCAAAGATAATAACATTTCTAAAAAGACAATTTGTAAATCGTGTGGTATGAATTCGGTATTTAAATGCTGAATCCCTTTTAACATAAACATGAAAGAAGGTATAATTTCAATAGTCAACTGATTTTACCTTGTATACTAAATTAGTTTTTACTACAAACCCGCTTTGCACATAACATCAGTCCTATTAACATCAAGATAATATAGGTTGGTGTTAGCCTGTGAGCCTGGTAAAAATCACAGGCTAACACCAACCTATATTGTCTTGATGTTAAACTGTCTTCTCCCAAGAGTTATCAAAGATATCACCTGAGTAAAAGATTGACTTGATACCGTGATTCATGAAATCCACCATCGACATTGTACGTAGTGCTGGAAAGAAATTAACGTAATTAAAAAAAACATACTTTCACAAAATGTCCCCACTATGTAAACCCCTTTGTGACTTTTTAACTCGAAGAATGTAACACTAGTGTGCCATCTGCAGAACCCTGGAGTATACGTCATTGCATTTTACATCTGAAAATCTTTGAACGAATTTTGTTTTAAATGATCCGATAGGGAATAATATCCCCTATCATTTCTTTAACTCAAGTCAAGCCTCATTAGCATCACTAAAACAAAGCGCGTACCTTCAATTGGATTTTTAAAATCATGAAGAATTGCAGTGAGTTATATTTTGTAATTCGAAGCAAAAGGGGGTACAAAGTCTAAGTCTGAAAACAGATGCATCCAAATTTTTACAGCTAAGGCTGGATTATGAAATGATCTAGTGCATCTGAATCTTGTTTATGTTGCGAAAACGCATTATCTTGATTATTATGTCAGCGTGCGTAGCATAGCTGACATATTGTGCTCCTAGCTTTCTTTATGACCGCCTTCTCGAAGCTCGCCGTAGCACGTCCACGCTATAAGCTCGCGTCCTGTATTCCAGTCCATTGTCTTTCTTCATCTGAATTCTTCTTCTGATTCTTCTTCTATTCTCCTTCCAATGCTTCGTTAAAACTCCCTTCTAGTACAAAACGGTATACCCCATATCCACCAAAGTTGGTCAGAAGAACCGCGAACCCCCGCTTCGTATGGGGTGTACTCCGATTTGGGGTCAAAGGTCACGTAACCGAAGTAGCCGCCATTGTTGTAAAAATCTTATGTCCACAGCGCTATAAGATTATTCTCAATTTTGTTCAACACAGAAGCCTTAGATCATCCTTTATATAGGATGTACACCGATAAACGATCTGAGTTCATTAACATTCAAAATGCGGCCATACCTAATTAATAACTCAAGCTATATATCGCACAACGATAAGACTTGGGATAGGTGATGTCGTGCAAAAGTTGCTGATAGTGTTGAGACGAATCATATGACAAATATTGGCCTCCCAAGGGTCACTTGTAAGTATATGCAAATATGCTCAGTAATATGCAATAACGCTATAACTCATCAATCAAATTAGGTATAAATTCATATTTGGTCACAACAACCCACTGGATAACGCTCTATATATTTGCTCACAACATGGGTCAAAGGTCAAATGGGGTCAATCTTGGGCAAATCATAAAAGAAAGCTTATTGACTAATCTAATTATCCCATCGTGAGCAATCGATGAATTAGAAAAAGAGTCCGCAGTGACCCCGCTCTGTGCCCCATCGTTAGGGGTCAGAAGGTCAAAATATGCCAAATATCAAAATTGCCCATATTGCAAAAATCCCATATACCAACTTGTAGGGATGAATGACAGATGATAAAAGTCTATAGTGACCAATGTTATGTGACCAATGATTAAGGGTCAAGGTCAAATTACCAATGTTGTGCAAAATTCCACGACTAAGATCGTGCGCTTGAGGCCAAAAATGTCTCTAGTATTCTTATCTTTCTTTTTTCCACAAAACGCTCCTAGATTGCTTTACTTCTAACCAAACGCTTGGGCCGATTTCAACCACATTTGTTCTAAGAACCACTAGACCAAGCGTCATATATGGTGTACACATATTTGGGACAATTTCATGTGTGCCGATTAAAGGGGCATTCTTTGAAAATCTAATGATTCCCTTCTTTCTTCCCCTTGGCCATTAATCAATTGCTATGGTCACAATTTCAGTCAGAAGAAAATTCATTACCCAAGGCCGCATATAGGGTGTAACACAGATTGGGGTGAAGAATGTGCTGCTTAAAGGGTCAATTCTTTGAAAATCTATTAATTCCTTCTTCTACCAAATTCAATTGCTATGATCACAAATTTCAGTTAAAGAACTTACCCAAGGCCAAAGGGTGTACACAGATTGAGGTGGAAGAAGATTTAGGCCGCTTAAGGGGCATTCAAATTAATTGCTATGATCACCAAAATTGGTCTGAGAACTACTGACCCATATCCAATAAGGTGAAAACACATTGGGGTCAAAGGTCATGTAGGCTGATTAAGGGCATTCTCCTCAATCTATAATTGCTGGCTTTGGTCTCAATGAAATGCTTTATCACTTCAATTAACATCTGACTCAAAGACCATTAGAGTATACACAATGGGGTGAATACATTGTTGGCTGGATTAGATTAAAGGGGTATTCTTTTGAAATTCAGAATTCCTTTTTCCCCCCCTCCCTCAAATCTGTCTAGTGCTATGGTCACCAATGTTGGTCAAAAACCATTAACCAATGACCACAAGTCCTATATGGGGTGTAATAGATTTATCAAATTCAACATACAACTGATTAAAGGGGCATTTTTGTTTGAAAATCTATAAATTAACATACATTACATCTTTGCCCCCCCCTGCTTCTCTGCCTTACTCTTACTCAAAATACACTTCTGTTCAAATTAACAAGTTCTCTAGGTGTGGTCAAGGTCCTAGAAACATTGCACATGCTGACATAGTGGGCTTCTTCAGAAGCACATTTAGCCCTATTTAGAAATTGTTCGTTTTGAGGGATTACGTGCTGTGATGGAGTTAGATTTACGCACAGCTATTAAAGACTGTCCCAAGGAATACATTGTAGATATGATTAAGTGAGCCCTGCCACCGAAACGTTTTATTGTTTCTTTATCGCAGAATTCCTTACAACCATTTTTCTCTTCTCATTACTTGTGATTATCCATGGATAGGATTTCTTACTTACTACTCGGTCAAAAACAAGGTTGTCAGTCAAAGGGTTTATATGAAATTCCAATAATAAGTATTAACCTAAATCAATATACGTCCTAACGCCGAGGGAAAATGTCTTCAATTCCGCATACAAGACGCTTGAAACCCTCCACTTGCACACATGAAAGCTGTACGTTGAACTACGTTCCTCTTTTGGTGAACTCGGTCCCATTAAAAGCTATTAAAGTTATATTGAATGTATGCCGCGGGTAAGTAACCCAACTGGGTGTGAAAACAAACTGTCAATCTAAGTCCAATAGAGAAGTTAAACCGAACTACATGTAGTTCAGGTCACACCAAGCGCAACACAATAAAGCACCAAGATGTACAGATTGTATCAGTAAAGCGTAAATTCACCAGATCACGGCAACATCATAAAAAATGTATACAATTGTGATGTTTCGTTTTTAATTAGATGATTTTCATGCTAATCCCAATAAGCTTGCGCAAACGCGGTATTCATAATTAAGGAATACTGCTTTCGTTTTACTCGCATAACAAAATAATATCGAGAAATAATTTTTTTTTCGCACTTCTAAACCATTTATAATATTTCTGAAATACAACTCCATACTACTACAATTTGAGTCAATGTATTCATTATCAGGCAGTGCTAATGATTATTTTCACCAATAAGAAGAAATCACCTCTGATTGCCATCTTCTTATGCTCAGGTTTGCAAAACAGAATCTCATAAATCCACATTTTTTCACCGGATTGTTCCTATTTGGAATCAACTACCTTCCCACATCAGATCCACTGCTCCTTTCTCCATTTTTAAATCTCAAGTCCTTGAATTTACAAATCCAAATTCATATCTCAATTCGAATCGGCAAATACTTGTTCTTGGCTGAGTAACTGTCGCTGTTCCATCTGCAGAGTTTGTTAAAATGATCCCTCCCTTTAGATCTTGTTTTGGACTCCTAGCTGGGATGGTCCTAGAGGTGCTTTGTCACCTGTTCATCCCATCCTTTCACTGGTATTTGTGCACATTTTTAAGTTTACATTTTAAACAGTGAAAAAGTGTAATAAATAATTTTCATTTTCAGAATTTATTCTATCATGAGAATAGAACAAATACCTTTGTGGGAACGGACTCTGCCTTTACATTCCAATAAGAAGAAATCACCTCTGATTGCCATCTTCTTATGCTCAGGTTTGCAAAACAGAATCTCATAAATCCACATTTTTTCACCGAATTGTTCCTATTTGGAATCAACTACCTTCCCACATCAGATCCACTGCTCCTTTCTCCATTTTTAAATCTCAAGTCCTTGATTTTACAAATCCAAATTCATATCTCAATTCGAATCGGCAAATACTTGTTCTTGGCTGAGTAACTGTCGCTGTTCCATCTGTAGAGTTTTTTAAAATGATCCCTCCCTTTAGATCTTGTTTTGGACTCCTAGCTGGGATGGTCCTAGAGGTGCTTTGTCACCTGTTCATCCCATCCTTTCACTGGTATTTGTGCACATTTTTAAGTTTACATTTTAACCAGTGAAAAAGTGTAATAAATATATTTTCATTTTCAGAATTTATTCTATCATGAGAATAGAACAAATACCTTTGTGGGAACGGACTCTGCCTTTACATTCCTTGTCAAAACGTTAAACCAAAATATACGTTATATTCAGTAGAATGTCAACAAGCTGAACCGTCATTTGTCAGTCAATAGCAATTTTCTTGTATTTTTTGGACTTAGAATCAAAGTTGGTGAAAATTTAGACGAATCTTTGTTCTGGGATATTTCTCTAGATATCATCCATTGTTTGCTTTAAGTTGCTTTAAATAACGTTTTCTAAGACGTTTTTATTTATACATTGCTTGTACCGTTTTTATATTAGCGTGGCATAAAATAGAAAGACGGCTTTTCAAGCATGCGGTCAAACGCTATGAGAGATACACGTGTCTTGTTTTCAGTTCTTTGTTATGCCGATGTGTTTTATTCCGTAAATCATGACATCGTAATGATACCAAGGCCTGGTAAGAGAGTGTTTCTAGAGTGCTTTATATTACACCCTACCAATTAATGCGCTTCTTTAATCTGATGCCGGGTGATCTTCCCTATCATAGTTCATGGGAATTTGTTATGATCCACCTTTACAATACAGGGGGGGGGGGGGGGGGGGGCAGTTTTTCGCGTGCTGGCCAGCATTGCACCAGACCTTTGTGCGGTATTCCTCTCAGAAACGCGCAGGGATGTCATAAGGGACACTATCCGATCATCATCCCGAATGCACAATCTCACTCATTTAGTATCCTTGTATTTTTACTAGTCCGTATCAGCAAAATCTTGTGGCTGAATTATTGTTGCATTATCGTGGTTATGATGATGTGAACAACAACATTACGGTTTGTTTTTTATTAATTGAAGAATTAGCAAAACCTGCTGTATAAGTACATTTACATCCACAAAATATTTTTGGGCTGTACAATTGCAATTTGAAAAAAAATAGCAGAGACCTTAGGAAATATCATGACTATCATCTTTAATGGTGGTTGGCATGGAGAGTGGGGATTTACTTAGTAGGACAAGGGGAGTCATTGTGCAAAATGTGGTTATGTAGTCTGCTATCTAACGGTAAAACCATTAAACAACTACTAAAATCTGTAAGATCTATTTTATGTATTACCCGTGTTTGTGCTTCAAAGTGTCCATGACTGCACAAAATATTGATTGTACTATTATCCCAAACCCGCCCAAAACAGTTTCGGAGTGAAACGTGGAATTATTATTTTGGCAATTTTGCGAGTCTCGAACGTTTGTGGCTATAATACAAATAATATAACAAATAATACATTTTCCAATACACTGCATAATAACTAACTGCATAAATACATGCGGTTATAAGTACATACCTATTTGCCCTTTCATACTATAGTAAATATTGCCCAACATTTATATATATAATAATCTTAAAATGTATTATTGCATTATTTATTCCTTTTCCATCACTGACTCACAATCATCAAATTAATCATTATTCATACATTGGCTGCCATAATAATTAACTCTCGAATGCGTATCATATTTATAAAAAGTCTCAAAACAATCATGTTATTTCCAGTTTCTTATGAATCAAAATATTTTGCCAATTTACATTTTATTTAAAGTCACTTTTATCTTTAAGTGTAAATATATCACTGGTCATCGCTATGGCAACGCAACTTCAGAAGAGAAAAACTAAAAAAAAAACTCACAATAATTAAAAACAACTCCCATTCTGCGTTTTATTAACCATCTAAAAACTCCTATAAAACATATTATATTGGATGGCAGGCCAAAGAACAAAGCCTCGAATGGGGCCACACTATAAACTGTACAAGACAACGACTGTGTACAAAACAAGACAAGCTGGTAAAAGACAAGACCAACAAGACAAGTCGCGGAAGACACATGTTGGCACTTAAGTTATAGCTTGTACTGGATACATAAAAGGCAGTGTACAAACATATAAGATTATAGTGATGGTAATATCATGTTATCAACGATAACAACTCTAACATGATAATAATAATGTTAATAATAATAATAATAATAACAAAAATAATGATAATTATATAATAACCATTACTATTATTAATAATTAACAATGAAAATGTTCTCATCATTGTCATTACCATCACCGTTATTATAAGTAACATACAAAGGTAGCTAATCATTAATGGTGTTTTTAGCAACTCGTTTTTTTATATTTATGATTCACTTGATATTCCTAAGAAAAGGTTATTTCCAAAGTTTCTGTTGATTCTGACTATTCGCAGCGGCCATTAATCGATAAAAAACTATGCTCTGAAATAACTATGTTGGTATCATCAGCATAGATGATTTTTAGTGAATATACAATATCATTTAGATAAATAATAAAAAGCAAAGGACCTAAAAAGACCCTTGCGTAACTCCGTATTTGATTATTTGACTGGTCGAATTTTATAGATATCAATATGTATCACTTTGATAAGTTTGAATAATGTGGCTAATATTGTTTATAGAGTGTATGAATCGTTTAATTTACGCATAATGCCACACGCATTTGTAAGTTGTAAATGGATGGCCTGTAAAATCCAAGACAAGAATGTTGGACTGGCAACCAAACCGTTCCATTGAGTTCCTAGATATAGAGGATGAGCAGAATATGATAGGGCCTTATTTAAGGAGTTCGTTTACCTTCCACTACAGAAAAGGTTTGACACCTTTGGTAGTTAGTATGGACCCTCTACATCAATGCTAGGTAGGTAGTACTCTCAAATTGTGGTAAAATGGCTAAAATGGTAAAAAAAGGTCATTTTCAATTTGTACAGGGGTCAACATTAAAAGTTAATCTGATTATATTTTAAATACTTGCAAGTTATTGCCTGAGGTTAGAGGACTCATAAAAGGTATAGTTTGTATTATGTTAAATGCTTACTTACGGAGATAAGGGTCAAAGAAGGTCAACACCAATTGGGTATGTTGACCTATGACCTATTTTGTCCCATAACATGGTAACTATGCATTGCAGATGGTGCAAATATTCCTTATTTTTGACTCATTAAGCTAGATGAACAACTTCAATCATTTTCAAACAAAATTGGAGCAACTTCCGATTTTGACCCCTGCACAAATAGAAATTGACCTTTTTTACCATTTTAGCATTTTACCCTATAACTCCAAAACCATTGGTCATAGTTGGTACAAACTATACATTTTTGGAATCCTTGTGACTAGACGGACAATATGGCATACATTTCAACATGATTGGAGCATTTTAAAAGTTTGACCCCTGTGTAAACTTAAATTGGCCCCTATTGAAAAAGTGACACCACAATTTGAGAGTACTACCTACCTAGCGTTGATATAGAGGGTCCATACTAACTACCAAAGGTGTCAAACCTTTTCTGTAGTGAGGGGTAAACGATGATGTTTGACCTGGGTCCTAGCTCCTCCACTAATATGTCTCTTTTGAATCTGGAGAAGATACTTCAAGGCATGCATATCGTATACTTTGTCATTAGCAGAGTACAAACTCGTTACTAAGATGGTGTCAAAAATGCCTTTCACCCCATTCTTTCATTGCTCTATAATAAAATACATAATCTGAAGATTCCTTTGAATAGCATATTTAAATGCTTTTGAGCTCTTTTCTTGTAGTTATATAGTTTGGGAAATTGACAAAATTGGCACGGTTCTTTACCATATATAGCGCAAGTGGCACTTGATATCTGGAGTAGGATGCGTTCGCTTGCATCGTATGCAGAATTCCATTACATGAATTTGGCGTAAAATAATGTAGGTGTACTTACTAAGTTTTAGAAATGCAATACGTGGTTTTTGGTCAATATTTGCACGTTTGATGATAATTTCATTTTATTTTAAATACTTTAAGCGTATCAGGTTTTCAGAGTACTATTTAACACATTTTCGTGGTTTGTTATAACTTATTTCGGACAAACAATCCAAAGCAAACATATTTACATTAGCAATTTCAGAAATTGAATGTGCAATAATTAATATTAATATAACTAGTAAACATCGTAATGCTTTTAAAAGATTAATGTACTGAAATTCAGTTACATGACAGTAATGCTGTTGTAAGTGTTGTTTTCATGAAGTGTTTATTATAAAATGACTACTTAAAAGTATCTTTTTATTGATTATTTCATGGTCTAATCTTTTAGCAACATACATCAACATTATAAAATGAACAATATTAAACTTCATGCAAACAACAAAGTTTGGAGAAAATCAACGTATGTGATATGCATACAAACCCTAACTTTATTTATCTCAATTCCAGTCGCTTTGCATTTTAAATCCATATGGACATTTTATCATTTAATTTAAAATTTCTGGAATTGCAAATGACTTTTAGTAATTTCTGATTCAAATGAGAGGAATTCCAATATTTGTTCACAATATAATCAATACGATTATGCGAAATTTACTGGTGGAACTGCTGGTGGAAAATTGCCTGGATTTGAAACATTTGTGACCCTTGAATTTTTCTGGATTAAAAATATTCCACAAGGGGGGGGGGTGCAATTTCAAATGGAAAAAACTATTCTCTTTTATGACGATGACAAGGGCATTGACAGAAATGCTGTCTTTATCAGCGCTCAACGCCTTGTGCAATAACTCGACGAAACTCCCGTTGAAAACATTGTACAATCCTTAGGTTTCTGCAAAGACCTTAATTTAAAGATCAATAGTAGTTGGGTGAATTAAGTTAGCGCATACAATGGCGCAAAGGGAGAACGTGAAACCTTCAGTAATTAACCAGTGTAAATCGTAATCAAATCCTGGGCGATAATTATATTGAAAATCAGTTCAGATTAGGCTCTAATTGTATCGGAGAAAGAAAGAAGGGAAGGGACATAGAGAATTGTGAGAAACTACAGGCTGAAATTGCAGTTAGTTTTTTCCAACCATAGATTGATAGGTCACGCTACGTGTTACCTATTGGTATTACGTCAACCCTGTCGAAGACTATGCCAAAACTCATCTCAAAATAAGTTTGGACAAGATCCGATTATCTCGAGTACATGAAGTCACCGGTGATTGATGATACTGCTAGAAAGGAAAAGGAATCTGTTTTACGTTTGTTTTCCTTTTTTCAAGGATATTACACCTTCTGCTTTGTTAATTGTTCACTACACATCCTAGAAAACAGTTTATGTTCACAATTTCATGATTCCGATCTTGCGAGTTGGATTTATGAGCAAATGTTTGTATCACAATGTCCCAAAGGCCACTGTACTGTACTTTCTGTCCGTTTATGGACAAAAATTATTCCTTTTTAATATCAGGCACAGCATATGCCTATTCTAATTTTGTGGTTCTTTAAAGACTCTTGCATTCCCTAAAAAGAACCAATCCATCACTAACCACAAAATTCGTTGAATAGGCCAGATCAGCGTCTACCTTTAATTAGAAAAGCGCTATTCTACAAAACTGATACAAGTCGTTGATGGTAATTTCGCCAATCTGCTCCAGACCCACTAAATAACGTAGACACGATATCCTTGTACTTCCTCCATGCCCAAGGGAACTCTCTCTTTTGTCCCAATTCATATCGTCGCTGGGCAGGAAAAACCTCATATGTAACTCCAGAGGTCAAATGCAAAACCACATATGTAAAAAGTGGGCCCCAGTGCCAAAACCTCATATGTGCATTTTGGTCACATCGGGTTCTAGTTTGAATTTCAAAGCAAATATGATAGTAAATCATATGGCAGTTTATTTCAGAATCTAGAATAAGTAATTATCGAAATATATTTAGAAAGGAAAACCTTTCTTGTGCAAAGCATTACAGCAAATTATTCAGTTTTTGGTGTCTCCCGAAAATGTTACATATGAGGTTTTGTTATGTTACCGTTTTTACTACATGTGAGGTTTTGCTTTTAAAGGTCAAATGCACATATGAGGTTTTTCCCGCCCAGCGACGATATTTGACTTAATACTACGATCATCACTACGGAAACGCGGAAGTGACATGCAAGATGTCAGGTTCATAACTTGGTAATTCGATATCTTGCAGGGAATTCACAACATGCCCATGTATAAGTTGCAATTTTAAAACCTATGTTGAAACCTTGCAGTACATTGAAAACTTGCCAAATTCTAATTCTGTGCTTTGATGTCTTGTAAATTTACGACTTGTGGTTGACGGTATCTTGACACCTGTGTTCAAACCTTGCATACTATGAAACGCCGTGTATAAAAACCTACACTGTTTGTCATCATCACCATCATCATCATCATCATCATCATCATCATCATCATCATCATCATCATCATCATCATCATCATCATCATCGTCATCATCAGGACTGTGTGTGGGAAAAACGTTGCGTGTTGGCACTGTTTAACTGTGTTTATTTTTAATTAGACTGTACTATATGAATGTTACATCTAAATATTAATGATCGTATGATACACTATTATATTTTAGCCTCAGATTGCAATCTCTTGAAGAATATACCTTCATCAGACAACTACTGAGAGTAGTCTTAAAAATAACGTCCTGTACCATCCTGATGGAAGTTCATTGAAGTACGTCGTACCAAGCTCAAATTTCTGTTGGTGGAATTCAAACTTAGTCCATGACATAAGTCCAAACAAGGCTTTAGGGTCTGATAATATGCCTCGCTCTCGCTCCGTCCTAATATCACACCTCTCTTTAAAAAAAAAAGAGAACGCACGGATGTTTTAAACTATCGCCCACTTTGTATGACTTGTATTTGTTCCTAAACATTTAGAACACTTTTCACGTCACACGTCATGTCCCGTTTGATGCCTACTCGACTAATTACATTATCTTCGCCCCGATTCTATAACATCCCTTTTATTTCCGGAGAAAAAGCACATTATGAAGCAATGAGCGCGAAAGTGATATCTATTATGCCAAATACTCATTCTTAAACCGTAAACAACACGGTTTAGAGTAAACACTTATCTGAAGTCAACTTAGCTTACGTTCATGATCTGGCCCTTTCATTTTGATAGTAGTTTCCAATCTGACATGATAAGTATGGGTATTCACCAAAGCTTTCGATAGCGTTTCACATAATCGGTTTTTTTACTCATAGATATATGTTCAAAACAACACACACGAATGGAGCTCCAACTTACTGAAGCACCTGTCCAGAGGCCGTCGTCAATGATTAAGCACTTGACATGGATGACGATCGTTTTGGGTTTCCGTATCTTGAAGATACGGTTCTTGGACCGCTCTTTTTCTCCGCTACATAAATGACCTTCCTCCAATTTCCTACTGCTCGTCTCTTTGCAGACGATGGTGTCATTTATCGTGAAATCCAGATTTGAAATAAATTCCAAGAGCTTCAACAGGCTTTAGACACCTTTCTGGGTAAATGGGAATCAAACCTCAGCTTTCCGTCAATAAGCAGTCATAGGTTTTCTTTATGGTAAATATGATGCATCCCCGTATTCCACCAAACAAGACAGTGTTAATCATAGTGAGAGAATCTCTAGCATTAACCAAAATAGTACACGTCAAGTTCGAAGTACTTTTGAAAGCTTTGTGAACTCTGATAAAAATGCAAAGCTTAATGTAATAACAACAGGCAGCGAAACCTAATTGCGGTCACTTTTGCAAAAACAGCGACAATCGCTCTTCAACTAGTGATTCGAAAGCCCCTACCCCACGCCCATGGGTTAGTCGTATTCTGGCCTTCAAATTTACCTCTAGGTCCTTGTTTGTGTCACCATCTTCATCATGGTGTTGTTTGAATACGAACACCCAACTTCACATCTGTAATTCAATATTTTTCATCAACGTTTTCTTTCTTTCCAAAAATACCACGATTCCTATCGTAATTTTTAATAGAACGTCGACAGCTCATTCACCTTCGGGATAATAGGTTCAGATATAGATTTCTATTTATTTTTACTAAACTAACTGGCGTGTTTACTGACAAGATCTATCGGAGTACGTAATACCCGTAATCTAAAACTTTAATACACTAGATAGGATTTGGGTGCGTTGAAGGGTAAACACAAACAACGTGATGAATTGGGTCAAAACCTCTCAGCAGGCTAGTTTTCCTCCACAGCCGACTTTATAAACCTCTTCTATGCCAGATCACTTTATTCCGTCAGTTTCCTCCCAGTTTCATTTCCATATTTGTATAACCCTTTCCTTTCGATATCATCCAACGTTTAGCACTTCTGCTTTTTTCTGTGCCTTACTTGCTCTTCTTGAACAAATATAAAGAAGCTTCCGTTCTGAATATTGCTTACCTATTCGCCTTTTAAAATAATTTTTGGTTTAGTTAGACTATTGGTCGAAAGTCATTGGATGGTATTCTGAAAGGAGTCTAACTTTAGTCCCGGGTTTAAACCAGGGCTAGTCCTACATGAGTGGACCTTTTTCCTTCCAACATACTATAAAATGTGCTGTAACGGGTGAGAAAATTCCTCATGGATAGGTCGGAACGGCGCATCCATGAAGGAATTTCTCACCCGTTACATTTAACTTTGATAGTATTTTGAAAGAAAAAAAGGTCCACTCTTGTAGGACTAACTCTGGTTTAAACCCGGGACTAAAGTTAGACTCCCTTTCCGAATACCAGCCATTAGGTCTCCAATAAAATTTTTTCACCTGAATATGGTTCATAGGAATGTGAATAACTGGGTCACCTGTTGGTGTCTCAGACTATGAGCAATCAATTTTCACCGCTGGGTTAAACTGAGACTTCACTAGAATAAAAGGAGTTTCCGTAACCTGACCCATCTGACACACTTTTTTATGACACACTTATGAATTCGGAACCCTTCACGGAATAAGCACAGGTTTATTCCGTTAAGGTTTTCGAATTCATAAGTGTGTTAGAAATAAGGGTGCGAGATGGGTCAGGTTACGGAAACTCCCAGAATAAAGCTTCAGTTGGGTGTCGTAATAACGGTAATATTTTCTCTCTCGTGCGGTGCAATTACAAGACTGTTTCATACTCTTAGAGTCTAGAGTTTTACAATACAATAATGTAGAAGTTTAACCATATTAAGGCGACGCACATTCATACACAAGTACTCACAAATATTCGTGGAATGGGTGAAGGACTATCAGGTATTAGTCAAAATTAAACAAATAGTACAAATCTGGAACTTTCGGTGTCAAGGTTTATGTGATATAGTGGAGCTAGCAGACATTTGTAACATATCTCGATTAGAAAATTATGTAGACAGAGATGTATTGATATAAATTTCGAGAGGTCCCTGAGAGGGACCCTAGAACGTGATTTTTAAGTGCTGTAAATGGTGTCTTAATGATTGGGGTCTAGGCAAAGATTACACAGGGACAATTTTTTGAGTGTCTTAAATGCTTACTTATCAATGGGGCTTGACCTTGTTCCCCTATAGGCATTTGAGACAGTCAAAACTATTCCTTATGCACTATTCTTTATCCAAGTCAAAAACTTTAGGCTGTAGTTAATACAAACTATACCTTTTGGAATACTTAGACAAATAATGCGGTATGCATTTCAACATGATTGGGTCTATTTAAAAAAATTAACCCCATGTGTAATTTTTATCTAGACCTCCTCTCCTTAAGGCACCATTTACAGAACTTAAGAAACACGTATCAGGGGTTCCTGTAAGGTTATCTACGTATTTAATTAGTCAATTGTTTTGTACTTGAGATGTGTTACGAATGTCTACTAGCTCCCAGGCTAACATAAATAAATTTGTCTGTGAGAGTGTGCGACTGTTGTGCAGTGGAATGTATGAGTTCATAAAGGTCCA